>VDFB02314172.1:0-25563 GCA_007258455.2 Sequoia sempervirens
CAATTAGTTAGGGTAACAGGTTTCTTTCTCCAGGACTCGATCGACCGAACCTCATGAGTCGCAATATAGAGGTAGGCCTTTCAATTTTTAAGTTTTGTTTTTATTTAATCTTTTGCTTTTTCAAATAAAATTTAATTTAGGGGAGAGGGCTCAGTAGTCGTGCATCCTAACTTCGCGCTTCTAATTATCCTACGTCGAAATTTCAAATCACTCCCAATTTTTTACAGCAGCTTACTTGGCAAGTTCTCTACTTATAACTAAGGTTTCAGGGCCACATCATCAAATATGATGCCACATCAGCATACGTTTTTGTCAAGGTGTCCAAAAAGGCCCAAAAAGAAGTGGAGATCTAATTTCTGCACATACTTCCAAGAGTGAAGCTGAGCTACCGTGAATGGGTATCACATAGATTATTGCTTTTGCATCAAAGTTACATTTTGTTTATCATGTAGCCCAACCATAACGCCATTGGGACATTATATAAAACCACTACAAGGGCCATATTTTAACATTGCGCTTTAATTGACCCCACACGACTATTTGGCCCCTCTCCCTATTTTATATTTTCTCCCCTATTTATATTTTATGTTTTAAATCATGTATATTTGTCATTTAATTTTGCTTTTTATTCATAATGTTAAAATTTCATATTTAAAAAAAATAAAATAAAACTTTTATTTTAATATATTATTATTTAGTATATAATTTATTTTATTTATTATTTATTTATTAATAATATTTAAAATTAAAATTATATTTTTAAACATATTTATAATTTATTTTGCTTTGTCTTTAGCTTCATTAATATATTTAAACATATTAGTAAATTAATATTGTTTTTTTACTTGTTTTAAGTTTATTACTTATATTTTAAAAGAATCAAAATTATATAAGGCGAATTTAATCCGAATTTTTTACTTTTCAAAATTTTCCTTGCCAAACTACATCTGAATTTCAATGTTGCCAAAATCAAATTCGAATTCGAACCTTGTGACTTAGCCTATAACCATTCACCTGCACCAAGTTTTTTTTTTTCATATTTTTTCTGCTTTCCTTTGTGGTGCTGATTTCCTTCACTATTTTCTCTTTCCAAAGGTTGATTACTTTGATTTATTTGCACTCTTCTTGGCTCCACTTGTATATCATATTTCTCTTTATGTTCTTCCTTCCTCCAATGTGTTGTTTCATTTGCTGCAACGTGACTCTTTTTTACTTGGTACCTTCTCAAGGTCCTCATCATGTGTATTCCCTTGCGCTTCATTCATATCCACTTCCATGTCATCTAAATAATATAATTTTGCTACCTCTTCTTCGTTAGGGTTAGCAACTAGCACCTTTTTTTCCTCCATGAGGATTTCTTCTTCTATTGTTTACTCACAATCTTCCTTTTCTCAATTGAATTAGACAAAGCTTCAGCCATTGCCATCGCTTCTTCAAGCAAGATATGGTTTTCTTCTTCTCAATCATACAATGCTGCAATACTTGGATATTCAAGGTCTTCTTATTTTCCACCTTTTTGGCTGCACCTCATGCATCTTCTCGATTATACAATGCTACTATGCTTGGACATTCAAGATCTTTTACCTCATTTTCCACCTTTTGGGCTGCAACTTGTGCATTGGTCTTTATGGTTGAATTGATGTTCACTCCTTTTCTTTGTTGTTGTTAGAACATGCTTGTAAGTACATCTAAGCATATATGGGCCTTATCATGCTTGGGAGGGACTGCCTTTATCCAAATAACCATATATGTTTGCATGCCACTCCAATCAAAGCATTACAAGAAGAGGAAGGAGAAGGAGAATCATCAGTAGCTAGTGTGGTAAGATAATGAATTAGGAAGGTGAAATCCTTTGCAGAGTTGGGCCATGGACATAAGAGAAGCTCCATCCACCATGGCATGAGCATGATGATTATCCTTCCTAGTCAAGCATTGATGGAATAAGATGAGAATTTATCTAGAAGAGTCAAAGCTAAATCATGATACAAAGAAATTTTACCTTACCCTGATAAGTTCTAATAATCTTCTGTACAACCAATTGGGAATCACCATGAATATGAAGGGATTGAATGCTGGAAGAGAGAGTGGCATGTAATCTAGCAATGAGGGCTTCATACTTGGAAATGTTGGTGATGCATGGGAAATTTGCACAAAAAGATAGAGGAATGACATCATAATAAAAAACAAGAATGACACCTGCCCTTGAACCTATCTTACAACAAGAACCATCGAAGAACATGCCCCACATGTCAAGAGAGTCAAGAGTAAGAATGTGCTCATTAGGGAAAGTATCATCAAGGAAGAAGGGAAGGACCACCAACAAATTGGTCCACAACTGGTTGAACTTTAATTGCCTTTTGAGAGTTAAAATTGAGGTAAAATTCTGTAAGAAATATGTTCCATCTAGTTGTATGTCTAGAGAGAAGTTTTAGAAAAGCATGTTTTTAAGATGATCATGTGATTTGAAAAATTGGGTCAAATTCATACTAGACCATTAGGTTCATCTTGTTCTATGTTTGTTAGATTGTTTTTGTGGGGTATGAGATGAAATTTGTTGCAAAATGATGTACTATAGAGCAAAGGAGGATGGGATGATGTCATAGGAATAATTGAGGTGATTTGGAGTTGGAGCATCTTGGGAAGTACTGAAGAAAAGTTTTAGATCTTTGAAAGCCATGGAAAATCACATGTGATCAATTTGCCACCTACCATAGGTACTAAATTTGCTTGTACCATAGCAAATGCTCCACCTACTGTGGAAAATGTGTATTTGCCCCTTGGCTGAACCAATGATTTAGCCAAAACAGACAAAAGGTGGAATATGATGAATTCTTATCATTTGGTTTACCAATTTGTCATTTGATCTTCTATTTTTCATGGATGGGAGGATGAAGGTATGACATATATCGTTCTTACACAAAATGTAAAGAGGTTGGCTTTCTTTAGTATGGTGGTTTTAGTCCATCTTGTGACCATAACTAGCGTAGATGCAAGGATTTGCATAGTGACAAAGGTGTTGCAGCTGTTTTGAGGGCTTCTTGTTGATTGTTGGAGCTCTAATTCACCTTGGTGGCATTGTGAACATTTGTAAGCAACTGTTACATAGTGATGGGGGGCTTATAGCTCACTCATGCTGGATTTCTCATTTGAAGGGTTTCTCTAGGGAAAACTTGTGTGTTTGCATTTGTATGGTGTTTTCTTGTACGTTTCTTGGTACTTCTGATCTTTCCAGATTGTTTCCTTTGATATGTGTGTGATATGTTGGTTTGGTAACTATTATAGGTGATTAAGTTGTGTGTGTGTTGAGGTTTGTTGGAATTGTTTCCATGATAATATGTTTTTGAGAACAATGTGAGGAATATCCTCCCTCTTTATGGATCAAGTAGTATCATAACTGTTGAATCCATTTGGAAGGTGAGTTTTGCATGTTGTGCAAGTATATGCCATCCACAAGATTGATTTATTATCTTTTGAGCTTGAGATTGGAACAAGGGATTGGTTAAGGACATTGAGAATGGTAAGGGAAATTGAGGATAATTTCGAAGCAAGGTTCTAGAAAATTGAAGGAGATGTTGCAAGGATTTTTAGTGTAGAAGAGGTGGATAGACTTGAAAGCATGATGCTAGTTCTAATAGCCAAATTACGAGTGTGAAGAAGATCCAGAGAAACTAGAACACGAGCAAGGAGAGACCTCATATGGAATATTCTTCAAAGCTGAGGCAAAAATTGACATGAAACTCTATAATGGTGTGATAATTGCTGAGAAGCTTGATCAATGTGTGTTTCAAATGGAAGTATACTTCAGTTTGCATAGGCTATTTCCTCATCAACAAATTTATTTGAATCCTTCTAGAAGTAGAATATCTTCAGTCCCAAAAAATTCCATATTGTTTTGATGTATTCTTTTGCCTAAAAGGCTAAAACTAATGTTTAATTTTTGGGCTGTATCTCTTTATATTACTTTTCCAAGTTTATATTAGAAGTATTTAGTTGTTCCCTTTGCTAACGGTGGGTTTTTGTATTTCCACCAATCAATATTGTGCTTTTTTTTTGGTTTAGGTTTCTTCTATTCTTTCTGGAAGAGCAGCACCCTATTTCTTGAAGAATTTAATATCTATACTTCCTATTGTATTCACCTTTTTTGAAGAATTCTCCTTAAATACAATGAAAAATAAGTTAAAATACTGAAGATTTCTGGTTATTTGATGTAACTTCTAATCTTTTAAGTTAAAATACTGAAGATTTCTTCTTTCTAGTATTTATTTGGAAATTACTTTCAGTTTAACATCCTAGAGTTAAGTCACTTAGTGATGATTATTTGCTTGTTTATTTTGGAGAGTGAAGAGGGGAAATTTCAGATGCACCGACAATTCAGTTGGAGTGCAGAGTCAACTTCAAAGTCTAGCTTCAATCACACAAGTTCTTGAACCAAAGCTTCATAAGCACCTAGGTATGCATTTTAGTTTTCAGGCTTATATTTAGTTCCTTTTCTTGTTTAATGACAATTTAGCTTTATTATACGACATCTGTATATAAAGAATTTCTTATGGTTTATGCTGTTAATGTTTTTGCTCTGGCACTCTTGATTAGCTAATGTAACTTCTTGTACTTCTGAGTCTCATTGACTTTCTTCATCATTCATGGACACAGATAAGATTTCTTGCTTTGTTCCACTCCAGGAAGCATTGCATTTTTTTTAGCTCAATTTATTGCCATCCGATTTCTTATTTCTTTTGTGTTTTACTAGTTTTACTCCATTAACTTATTAAATGTTTTTCTTAGAGAATTGTTTTTAAGAGCTATATAGTATGGTCCACAGTACCATTCCACTGCAATCTGATTATGGACTTGGATACAGTAGCCCATATTAAATGAAAGTAAACATAGGCATCGGTAGTTTGCCCTTTTATCATCTGTATATCATTTAAATTGATTTTTTTTGTCCTAGTGTGCGTCCTACACAAGATTTATTTACTAGTTAGTCATTTTCCATAAATTAAAATCAGAGATTTAGTGAGTCCTTGGAAAAGTGTTTGATAATTAATGTTTGATTTTCAAGACAAAATCGTTTGTCCAATCTGTGATTTTTATACTTTTGTCCTTCAATTTTGTTTTTCTATTTAAATTGAGTTTTGCAAATAAATTACTCTTTTTACCTTATTGCTGATTGGATTCCAAGTTGTGTCCTCCCTATTCCTTCCTCAGTAGACTCGACAACCCCGTCCCTCTGTAAGTTACAATCAATAAACAGAGTCATTTAGCTACTTTAAAATTGGCTGCAAATTCCTAAATTTTGCTTGAAATTTTTAACTGCCACTGAGGTTCACCAACATAAACATGTACACGTGTGTGTTCATAACAAGAATATATGAATATAGATAGAGATTGAAACACATATTATGAGGATTGAGAAAATATTAAGAATTCAATGTGAAGTGGACTCTGCATTAAACATTATGATTTCATACTTAATATGGTAATATTTATAAACATCAGTGGGTAATTGATGAATGATCATTATGTTTGAAAGCAATTATTTCGATCTAACTAATTATACAATTATTTAATTATACCCTTATATGCTACAATATCAATTCTGCACTTAAATCTGAATCAGTAGTCAGATCTCATGTATAATTTCCTTCTAGCAGAAGATGGTGATCTCTTGACCTCAAACAGTTTCTTTGCACAGTTAACTATAGAAACACGTGTTCTTGTCTCATGGTGAGAAATTTGATTTTGCTTATTAAAACATTGACTTAGGTTAAATGTGCTGACATTGGGAGATGCATTATTAAATTAGTTATTCCCTTACTAGTATGGTAAATGTGAATTCTTTCCATTGAACACTTCTGGTTACATTAGAACATGAACCAATATTTTGTTTCTTTGGTTTTGGTTTCAAATTATGTTCATTATTGTATTTATCCTTGGGCTGTTGTGTTTCCTTTTGTAATTTTGGGAAATTTGCAATTTGTTTTATTGAAGAATTTCTATTGTTTATGACAGAGACATTAGGAGGTGGAAGCTATATCTTTGCATTTCGGATGTTGATGGTCCTTTTCCGTAGAGAGCTTTCATTTGGAGATGCACTATTTCTTTGGGAGGTAAGAAATTGTTGTAATATCAAGTTTCCTGTATTTTTTATATTCTTTTAACAAATTAGGAAAATGCATCACTTTAACACAATTCTGACTTGCCAAACACTCATTGATTACTTAGTTTACAACAACTGTGGAGGTTCATTAATTTAATGTAGCCAAATACAGTGAGGATCTAAAATCATTTAATTCGTTCCAGATCACTGTCCATGTTCAGATGTCAGTAATGCCTATAATTTTCCAATAGTGATTAGTCTATGCTACTTTTCCTTTTTTAAGATACTCAGATTTGCATCCTTATAATAGTTATCTTTGTTGATATTCCTGACACCTAGAAGGTTCTTCAAGCCTCTTTAAACTTCTTTTGTCATTTATAGCACTCTAGTTGTCTTATGGTGTGTTCATTATGTTACTTTATTCTACTTAACCTATTCATATATTCACTGGAAGCATGAAGGTCATTCCAGTGCTATAATCCTCTTGTATGTACTTATTTCACATATTTCATTCTATAGGGCATCAACTAGTAGTCATTGTCATTCAACTGCTTTAAATCCTAATTCCACAAGTACTTGTCACAAATTAATGATCTTAAAATTTTGCAGTGATCTTAGGTCCTTGGAAATTATTCTCTACCTTGTCCCTTCTTTTGAGGTAGGGATTACCTCATAACTCTTGTTTGAGGATTAATTACTTCCAATATAGGTCATATAGTTACAAGATTTTTCAGCCATTACCCTTTTAGAGCTAAAATTATCTTCTAGATAAATAAGCAACATTACGTTTCATACTTCATAAGTGAAGTATTCTTTCCTTGTCCTTTTATTCAGTCTCTATCTACAAGATCCATCATATAACTACTTCTAGAACAAAGTATGACCGGTCCTAAGAACACTTGCTTTGGGAAAGATGATGCTAGGTAGTCAACAGTAGATATAAACACACAGGTTATCCAAGTCACAAAAATGTGGATCTAATAACTCTTTGGTTTCTTAAGAACCTTCAAAACCTTCTCAACTGACCAGGTCAAGCTACGTAGCCTTGTCATATTACCCTGTCTTTTCTTCTCCATGTCACACGTTTTAACAGTCAGCAACTGATAGTTACAATTCAGGGTTGTATACAGAATAATCTGTCATAAGGGTGTTATCACGAGTCTTCGTCTAGACTTGAATACTTTTTGTCCTCCTGTATACATGTGCAGTAACTTTTAGTAAGATAACAACTATTAATCATATACAAAAGTCATGTTCACAATAGTTTCATTGTCAAGTATTACCATACATACTGTTGTCGCCCAATTCTGCACCCCAAGATTTGTTTCAGAGATAAGTAACCTAGGGATAACAGATCACTATCCTAGCATAATCTTTTGTTGGAACTTGGAAGTGTAGAAGGGCAATGAGCTCCTTATAAGAGGGGGTCTTCTATTCTCACTGTAGGCTGTGCAAAGCCATGTGGAGCATGACTAAGTTTCTTTATGGATGGAATGTTCATAGACAAGCAAATCTGCAGGCAAACAATACCCTACAGATGCAATGATGCCCAATTCATTGTGACTAACATACCTAGACATCTGTCTTCTTATGAGTAGATGAGAACCTTAAACAATGCTCAAATATTAAAGAAATCAACTTTAATTTATCATAATGCAGACATTTGAGATTTCTCAGTTATTTATCGGACAAAATATGAAACCTTTAGAAATGATGCAGACTCATTGTCAATTAAATTATATTGGATTCAAGTTGATTTAAAATATTCAGTTCCAGAACCCTTGTTATGCAGAAATGAAAAAACATTTAAGACAAGATTTGAACAATTTCATACTACTCAGACTGGTGCCAAAATCCATTGGGCAGAAAGATTAAAGAAATCACAAAGTTGTCAATAGAATTACTGACTTAATGCTTTAATTACCATTTGATGGTCATTTCTCAAAAATAGATCTCTATGGAATTAGACACAAATTTTATCACTATTCAATTGAACAAAGATGTCAAGTTGAACAATAGTATCTCCCATTATAGAGATTGCCCCAATCATAGCAGCAAAAAATCTTTTGGTGAAAAAGTTTTAATGGGAATAACATTCGCAAACCAAAAGTATAAGATTTTTTGAAAAAGTAAGGAAAAAAATGGATTGAAAGAAAGAGTAAAAAAATGTAGAAAGAGGGACAAAAACTTGTTTTTGAAATTTAAAGGCATTTCCATAGCATAGAGATATAGAGAGCAAATAAAATTGAGATTTTAGCCCATGAATTGTTGAATATAGATTTTTGTTGTTTATGTTCATATCATTGATTACATTGTATTGCACAAAGCATACTTCATAGTGCATTAATATTAATTACATGCTGACCCCCACTTATCACCCCCACTCTAATGGCATAACTGCCCTCATTGAAAAGTTCTTTTGTAACTCCCATACTGCGCTGTCAGAAATTGACAAAATCAAACAGAAAATGTCATTAAAGATTATTTATTTGTTATTTGCTTGATGATCTATCCTGCAGATTTCGTCTTCAACCATCTGTGCCCATGACCAAAGATGTGCATTTAATAACATAGGCGCAATTTAACCTTGGAAAAAATTCTATTCTCATACAAACAAGTGTTGGTATGAATTCCATCTACAATTCTCTTAAAAATCCATCTTTTAGGAATCCCACCTACTATATTTAATCTATTATATTAGTTTGTGTGTTTAAACTTGAAAGTTAAATGTCATGGCATTGACTGTCAAACGAATTAAAATAACAAACAATTAATCTTTTCACGTTTCCTCTCATTAAACTTGATATATATTCAAATTTTCAATATATATTTATATATTAAATAAAATTGGCATCTCCAAGTACCTATCTCCTACTCTTTACAAAAACTGTTGTACTAGTACCAGTCTCCTTGCAACTATGGCAAATACAATAGAAAAACTTTAGGAAATGAGGGTGTTGGGTGGAGGGGGGTGAGAAATGGACAACATTTCCCCTAGGTTTACAACTTTTGTAATTTCAAAATTAAAAAAAAAAAAAAGTTGATACACATTGGTTTGATTTTTTGGAGGCACCTTAAAATATTCTTTCAATCCCTTCTCTAGAGGCAAAATAAGACCATAAATTGTCAAAAAATGAAATAAAAAAACTAAAAATTGCATGGATTCTATTTTAACCCGATGCTAGGCAAGTTTGTGCGAATTACTTGTAAGTCTAAGGTGAAAAATCGATTGAGTCCTAGGGAAAACTCATTAAGTAGTATGTCTAACTCAGCATAGTGAGTTGGAAGACTCATGAGTCATAGCAAGTCAATCAAGTACTCATCGAGTTTTCCTACTATGGTAAGAATGTTAAAAAAATAAAAAATGCTTATCTATGATAGAATTTTAATTGCAAGAGATTGGAGGAAAATATCACTTTGCCCATGGATGTATCACCATGTATAAACATCCATCTTGTATTTGTCTTGAAGATAAAAAATATTATCTTGCGATGCAATGAACTCACCAAACTTAGTCCTAACATTGTCCACCGCCCTTGGATTTGTGAAGATTCTTTAGAATGGTTTCTTGTACCCTTCAACAAGTTTATTGTTTCTAATTGTTGTCAATCTCCTAATAAAAAAAGGTATCTCTGTGTTGTAATATGTAGGAGATAGTGCATATGCAAGAAGATGCAAGGGTGTGGTCATTTTGCTCCAATAGACAAGAATTATTTTTTTCACCCTTACAAAAATTGTTTCTTTGGGGTCATTTGCTATTATGGCCTTTATTTTTTCTATTATGGACTCCATGCCGTTGTAGGTTTCTCCCAAACATAGTCGACTTGTATCAACATACCTAATCATACTAATGATGAGTTCAATGAAATTCAAGATGTCCACACAAGCCCATTGTTCATCATCAAGGATCAATGATTTGACCTTTTGGGCTTTCTACAAGTTTGATTTCCTCCACACACTCCATTGGTTGCTAATGACCATGGCACTCATCTCCTCTCACATCCACACAAGTCTCAAACTGATTGTGTACAATGTGAATCGAGTCTCAACAACTTCATGTGGTGTAAAAATTAAGTTAATAACAAATTAAAATTTAAATAATTAAATGTCATAAATTAAATTTAAAATAAATATTGAAATTTTAAAAATTCACCTTGAACTCTAAATTGGAGGAAAGTCTTGAAGATGCCTTGTGACATATGATGGTTTTTCATGAAGACCTAAATCTCCTTGCCCTTAGTGTTTATTACTTTCACTTGTTCTAAGTGTCAATCTTTTGATCATCACGTTGAGGGACTAGACAATATACATGGTGTCCAAAAGAGATGCTCTTACCTTTCCTCAAACAAAGCACCTACTGCCTTGCAAGTTTTTGCGTTGTCCATTATGACTTGGACAATGTTCTTAGAACCCACCATTTCAATGGACTCAAAGAGGATTTTGGAAATGAAATTTGCATCCCTCACTTGCCTCTCACAATCAATCGCCTTCAAAAACATTACCTCCTTGAGGGTATACTATGATGTCATTTATTACAAGGTGATGTCATTTATTATAGACCGGTTTCTTACATTGCAATCTTTTCATCTATCTGAAATGGACATTCCTATTTCAACCCATGTATCCTCAATTGATTTTAGTGATGTATCTACATTTTTTTTTCCTTTGCCAATAAGGTGGTGTGCACCTTTTCATACATAGGACCTATGTAACCAAAGGGTGTTTGACTAATTGGCATCACCGTTTTCCTAAGTTACTGATTCGTTTTTGGATTCGGGTACGGGTACGAGAATCCGGTACGGGATTCGGCAAAAAAAAAAAATTGGGGTTGGGTACGGCTTGGGTACGGCAATACAAAAAACATATAAAAATCAGAAATATATACATATTTGCAGCAGTAATTAAGTTCAGAATACACCACCATATTAATAGTCTAATAACATAGCAAAAATGCATCACCACTTTCATAGTATATTTGTATATCTCATATATGTGGTTGTTGCTTCCTGTTTTGACAGTATTTTAAGCATTCTTTTCGTGTTTACCCTTTGTTTCTCAATTTTATGATCTTAGTACTTAACTATCTTGCTTCACTTGCTTTATGGACTCTCTTTAAGTAACTGTAATATTAATGAATAATAAATTTAATACATAATATCATTTTAATATCATTTTTTGTTAAAGACTTGAAGTATATATTAATAATTAATAAAATTAATATTATAAAGAATTAAATATTGATAAATAATAAAGTTAATTAATAATATATAATCCAATATTGAAAAATTAATATATAATAATAAAATAATATTGATATTATTTGTTAATTTTTAAAAATGAATTAATCTACATAGCTATTAGTTTTTATTATTAATCATAAAATTAATAAATAGCCAACAGAGAGGTGCCGCCCACCCTTTGGAATGTGCATATATTTATATCAAGATTTTAAAAGAATCATGCTTGAGCATTTTGCGAATGATATATCGCGTAATATATTTATATTAGGAGGAGACGATATTAGGATGGAGCGCCCACAGAAGGGCCACTTGCTGTGCAACAACATGGGCATAGCTTCCGAAGGAGACGGAGAGAACAGAACGCTTGGCCTTACTATCGAGTCAGCTCCTATAGTCAGTCTCAACCCACATGCTTGTCCCCATGATGGCCTGGGCGTTCACGCATCTGGATTCGTGTCAGATTCAATCTGGACATATCCTAGACAGATCCACAGAGGCAAGTCGTATCCACAGGTGGAAATTCAAATCCTGTCCAAATTTGAATAGTATCAAATCCGAATTTCAAATCCAATACGAATCGTATCGTATCCGGAGGCTCCCAGAGACGAATTGGTAACTTAGCCGTTTTCCACCAATATGGTGATCTCACTAGGTTCTAAGGAAGATCGTTGGCTAAATGCAGCATACAATATTCATTTGCATTGACCCTCACCTCATTTTGAAATGCCTTCTTCAATTGGCCTCATTTGTGGGGAGAAAGTGAAGGATCTTCTTCTTGGATAAATGGTGTCTCTAAGAAAAAATGTGGGAGCCACTATTAAAGGAGACTCTATAGGTGGCCTCCCTAATCCTTTCTTCGCTAGAGGATGAGATTTTAATTTTGCTATCTCACTCATAGCGTCAAATTCTTGTTCTCTAATATATGTCATAATTTGTTCATTCAGCAACTCCTTTTTCATTGGTCCTTGACAAACTTTAATTCCATGGCTGATCATAGCATATAGGTGAGCTTTCACTTGACTATACAAGCTCTTATACTACATCTTATGGGTTGTGCTGAAATTAAATGAAACCCAAACAGCCTACACTACCTAGTTCAAAGAATATTCAGCCAATTTGTAGAGATTCTTTATGGTACAATCTAACCCTTTTTACAATCTCAACCATTCCCATGAACAACTTTGTCCTCACTCGTAGCATTTACTCCAGCTCTCAACTTTGTAGTCCTTTAGCTAGACTTCAGCCTAGATTTCAACCCGACTTCAACTGCCTCTACAAAAGGTAATTTCCACTTTTATGCTGACGTTGTGAATGTTGACCTTCCCCACGTATTTGGGATTTGGAAGGTTTTTTGTTGTGCCACATGTTTGTAACCAAAGCTTCGAGAAACTTGACACTTTAGCTTCCATCTTGCAATTGTACAGATTCCTTGCTATTCTTGTATGTCTCTAGATTCCACTTGAACACTTTTCATGGTATTGGAGAGTTCGACATATCTGACAAAAGAGTTTCATTTCCTAACTTTTGGCCAAAGAATGGCTCCTTGACATATCAAGTCTTCAATTCGTGAGCTAGATCCTACATGGCTTCACTAAGCTAATGTGGTAACGTGTGGCACCTTGGTGACATGCTCTACTTTGTGTGGTCTTGGGAGGGCTCCTTTGTTGTTACAAAGGTAAGAGTCTTCTTCGGCTTGTGTGCCCTATGTGGCACCACTATCACAATCATATGCTTTCGTGGTAATGTTGTACACTATTCTGGCTCCCCAACACAACCAAATCTGCACACAAAAACACACAACACAGTTCAAATCAAACACAATGAATGAAACTCGTGTGATGCAAGATCGCTTGACCCCTAGGATGGTCTTGTATCACAAATGAACTTTAATGGCCTTGAGATCACTCGTGAAAGTTAATAAAGCAACATTTTTTAGCACTTTTTCTGCATGTCCTGTACATGATGTAGTTGAAGGAAAATATTGATCAAGTATGGTTATATATTCTCTCCCCATGCTTCAAAAGAAATTAGAAATTGTGATGGTGGGTATACTAGGATTGTAGATGTTAAATCAGCCTCAATTTATTACAATTGTTAATGCCTAAATCAATAAAATAACAATTCATGGGAAAAAATAGAGATTTTTCAAACAACATATGAAGAGGCTCAAACATCTAAATGGATTACTGATTATCATTATTAAAACCTAGATTAATCCATATACATGACCAAAACCCAGGATATTATCAATTTAAAACGAAAACATTCTTTGATTCTTTCACAAGTTTCCTTTCCAAGCAGTAAAGATAGACAAATTATATCATATATGATATTTACAATAAAAATAATACACAATCACTCCTGCAAAGGGAGACGTGATTGTCAGTACTAGTTGAACTAAAACTAAACAAATGTGCAATTAGATAGTTACATAGCTTCCCTGCCACTAAAAGAAAATTGAAAATAGACTTCCCAGACCAAAAATACAGCATTAATAATTGCTGTGAAAGGGTCCCAAAAGATAATTATTGTAGGCAACCAACAGGGAGGACTAAACAAGCCTATTGTTGAACTTTGACTAAGACTTTCTTTGTATGAAATTTTGGCATAAGCACCTTGTAACCATCCTATTCATATTGTTAATATCAGTAAATACCCATTTCAATGTACAATTTCTAATTTTTTCCTAGCCATTCTGATTGACAAATCTAACTAGAATTTGTTATAATTTAATTGAAACGTCCCTTGATGACAATGTCAATGTTAGAATCCTTTGAATAAGAATACCTTTAGATTGCTCAGAGCAAGCTGGAGATGTTATCTACTTGCAGGTACCTTGTATGAAGTAAACCAGGCATTCCATATTAGAATTGACAACAAGATTGATGGATAGTGGTTCTCAAAAGTACCTTGTCAGGAAAGAACATGTGAATATGCAGACCTGAAGAGATTAATTACAAACAAGACTTCATGCTAATTTTCATTCTAGGATTCGTTTGTCATACATTGAGATAATGGCCATACTATTTTCCACTGATAAAGAATGCACCTATTTTTATCTGTGTTTCATTAAAGAAATTGTAACCAACCTTTCATTGATTCAATTGCAAAATAAAAATAAAGATGCATCCATTATACTCAGAAGAGATGGCCTTTTAAACTTATTTGTTCTAGTTTATGAAATCCAATTTGCTTTTAGCAATTATCTTGTTATAAATTTGCATATCTTGTGTTTGACAAACTTTTGTGAAATATTTGTAGTCATTCAATTCAGATTTGCCAGTAAGTTATGTTTTTGAGAAATGTTATTTATCCAGTTCTTGCCAACACCTGGAATTACTAACATTCTAGTGAAGAAGCAGTATATTGGTATTAGGGACTGGTTTCTTGGACTCATTCGTGTTTCTATTACTAAGTAGACTTTTCAATGATAGTTCTATGATTGCCTCCCAATTACATTTTTATTCTGTAATATTTATCTTTCCATATTGTGTCCAAGTTTTCATTATGTGTAATTATTGCAGATGATGTGGGCTCTTGAATATGATCCAGAAATTATTGCTTCATATCAGGAAGCAAATTCATCTTACCCTAGTAGATATAGCAAAGAGAAAAGAAGAGATAAATCAAAAAGTCAATGGGGAAAGTATGAAAGGCAAAGAATTGAGAATGGTTTGCAAGGTTCACTGGAGACACCTATAGCTGTGTTTCTTGCTGCTAGCGTTCTCAAGGCAAAGAGCTCAAAATTGTTGCGAGAGGCTCAAGGAATTGACGATGTTGTTAAGGTAAGTACCTTGAGAAACGGCTTTCTACTACAATTATATGCATGGCTGTTAAGAATCTGAGAATTAATCTTCTATATAGGCCCTTGACAGTTTCACCTCAAGAAATTCCTGCCCAGATATAGAAAATTAGCACCACTGTTTTCAAGAATGTAGCTTACAATAGATATGAACTAATAAAGAGGGAAAAATGGATGTTGACTTTTGAGATGTTTGGTTCCAATGTTACTGTATTTCCATTCTTGATGTCCAAATTCCTTATGCGATTTGTAGGAAGCGTTGGGATGTTTACTTATTTATTGAACTTTTGCACATAAATCAGATTTTGAATGATTTAACTGGCAACCTGGATGCAAAAAAGGCCTGCGCAGGTGCATTGAAACTTCATAAGAAGTATTTACGTAAGGTAAATTGTAAGATGCTATATAATTTTCAGATGCTAATGCTTAGTGGCATTGATCTTTATCATATTCAACCATCAAAACCAAATTTTGACATGCCTGTATACATATATTTTTTGCAGGCAAAAAATAACAATTAGCTAATGCAACCTGTAATTGCGGGGAAATGCTGAAACCGCCCTTGTGCATCTGTATTATATTCAGTACATCTCTTTCTTTGGTTGCTTAACTGGCAGGGACTTGTACAAGAATTGCATGTTTGATTTGGTCATGTCAAAGATAAATTAATTTAAATATGCTTAAACACGGTCTATCCTAAAGAGGGTATTTTCTATAGCTGGCGTTTATGCAAATTAAAGGCATAATTTTGGCATTATCTGTTGACATTAGGCTTCCATTTGTGTATGACCTGAAATAAGGTTTTTCCCTAAAAAGAAGGTTGCTTGGTCTTTCAAAAATATTAAGAGGATTGATTATTATCTTGTTCATGTGCAGCTTGACATCCGTTATGTGACTGGTGTGATTTTTGTCACAATTTATTGTAGCCATACTTGAGTGCTGAATTGCTAGGAAAGAGTAGCGAAAAGAGGATGGAAAATATAATATTAAAATGCATACAAACACTCGCAAGAAAATATAGAAAATATTTTTTTAATCAATATTATAATTTACTATCACAATTCAAGAGTCCAAATATAATAAACTAGCACAGATCCATCTTAACATGGATCTGATAAGTGTCAGTCTTTTGGAACCTGCATTGCATACAGACATTTGACTTGCAGTTAGTTAATTTTCAGGTTTGAATTTTATAAAATCATGGAAATGTTCATGTTTTAATTATTAGTATACGCAGCTTAAATACATCGATCAAAATAATTCCAAGAGATGTGAGTTTTGAGGCACCAATACTGAATTTGTGACATAGGTTAGGTGCTTTGATATCTCTTAGTGTCTTTAAGGTATATGTATATAATATATCTATGAAGGTTTGGCATGTAATGGTCATCAAATTTATATCTAGGAGTTTTTGTCATCCACTCACTCCGTTGTAATGTCTCCTTACTGTCAGTTATGCCTCTCAGTATGTAATTAAGAGTTATATATTTATAAACATGTCGAGTGTAAATCTTCCCCTGCCTTAGTTGACACACCAAATGTGCAAGTTGATGCGAGTTAAACCATGATAGCACAAAATATGTGAACTAATTAAACTCTAATAATCTATCAATTATAGAGTACAAAATTAATGGAAATATTTTTGTACTTGAAACATAACTTAAAGATCCAGCATTTATTATTATTTATTATGTCTAGAATTAATAAAATATTGTAAAGCACCACATAAAAGGACAAAGACCTACAATTTGTTCAACATAGCTTCCAACTGTTGATAAAAAATTTAATGTAGGTCAGCAAAATATTGCAATTCACTTTTTTTTTTCTAATAATATTTCATTTTGTTGCTTCAACTTCAATGTAGGTCAGCAAAATATTGCAATTCACTTTTTTCTTTCTAATAATAGTTCTTTTTGTTGCTTCAAGTCCTAGAGCTTGGGCGAGCCTCAATACCTTTACCAGCCAAAATAGGAGCCTTAGAATCTTCGATACATCTTTTCAACTTCTTAGTGAAGATCTTAATCTCCATTACAATATATTCTTAATGGTGCGCTTGTTGACATCAATTACCCTATTTAGATTGGCATTGATGGTCTTTATGTTGTATTCCAACATTAGCACTCTGGTATTGTGATTGTCCTATTCTTGCTTAAAATCTTAACCCATTGTAACATTTTTTTCTTTCTATTCATTGTACTCTTTAAACACTCTTATTTAATTGGGAGATGACTTCCCAATTTTGGAATATTTTGGCATCCTTAGTTTGAATTTGAGTTCTCCCTCTTTGTTTCTTCTCCATTCAAGATTGTTTCATAATTATCTTGTTTATTTCAACAAAAAACCATTTAATGAGGCAGTGTTGCACCTCAAAAGCTCTTGCAAGGTCCCCATGTTTTAAATCACTTGATTTACCACATTAGACACTTCATATAAAGATGAATTTTGGGAAGGTCTTAGCATTTCCTTTAACTTTAATATCAAGCCCAACCATTTTCTTTGAGCTTTCTCAAATATTGTGGCCTTTCTTCTTCACATTACTCATTTTTACCACAAGGATCCATGGAATGACCTTTGATGGAGTCCCACCTCTTCCTTTTAACTTCCCCCAAACTACCAATTTCTTTATAAACACAATCCTTTATTTATATAACTTTGGACTATTAGGCATGGAAAACGACTCCTCTATTTTCAAATCTCTATTAGACTAAGAAGATTTCTAGGTATCATCCATAGGACGGTCAAAATTCTTGGAGCTAAAATCATAATAATTACTCTTTTCATATTTTCATCTTTCCTTTTAAAACCCTAACAATGAATCTTAGGAATCTTTGCCCTTACAAAGTTCACAATAAATAAAATAAATCTTTGTTGAAGGGGTATCATCCTAGGGGCATGTTTGCAATCTTTGATAGAATTTTTTTTTCAGAGAATAAAGCAAGTAGAAGGGAAAGCAGATCAACATTGTGTGCCTAAAATGATTTAATAAGATGGAATGATAAGAGTAAATAAAGTTGAATCTCCCCTCTAATGTTATGTACCTCATAATTCAATGAACAATCTTGTACCAAGGGGCATTAAAGAGCTCTTGGCATGCCTAGAACAGAGTTTTCTCAATTCTTCAGTGTTAAAAAAATTGGAAATGACATCATCCCTTGCTTGCTTATCAATAAAGATTTTTAGCCCCATTAAAGAGAGCTTGGTAACCTTTGTCAACAACTCGTTAGTAACCTCAAAGCCTAACCCTTGGAACAAAACATGTCTATTGTCCCACCCTTTAGCAAAATTAATTGCAAGAGTATCATTTCTATTTAGCCTCTCAAAATAGGGTGTTAATCCCCCATTCATTAGAATCTTCTAGACTCCATTGTTTTTCTTGACACTATTACAACTTAGAGGCATTGTTTGATTTCTATTGCCTCCCATGCTTTCAATTCCTTCTTTGCCCCACAAAATAACCACAATGCCCTTCTTGCCAAAGATAGTAAGGTGGAAGATGAAAAGATGCTAGACATTGTCTTACAAGTACAACAAATCATCAATACTTAAGTGACCTTCCCTTATGTGAGTGAAAAAAAATCCACTCCATCCCACAGAGAAAGTGATTGTTGATGATTTTTCCTCGTGTGATAAACTAAATCTTCTC
The DNA here is from genome assembly GCA_007258455.2 of Sequoia sempervirens. Taxonomy (NCBI): domain Eukaryota; kingdom Viridiplantae; phylum Streptophyta; class Pinopsida; order Cupressales; family Cupressaceae; genus Sequoia; species Sequoia sempervirens. The sequence goes on from VDFB02314172.1 coordinate 18,783, forward strand.
CATCCCAAAGGGAGAGTGATTGTTAATGATATTTAATATCACCCTTACTAATTTCAACAACTTCTTATGAATATGTCATTCTTTGACTAATTTGTGATGTGGTGATGTGGACTATATTAACAACTTTTTTAACTTCCCTAAAATTGTGGAGTATATTAACATATCTCATGTTATCAATTATATCAATCAAATCCTTTATCAAGCCTTCAAGTGTAGCTCAATTGGCTTTTCTTCTTCAAACAATTTATAATGTTCATTAAGTCTCCTTTAATGATTAAGGAGTGAATACCAACCTATTGAGCCATTTTTTAAGCATTGTAAGTTGCAACACTTTAAAAAATGGTTGGTCTAACTTCGTAGTTTAATTGCAAATGCAACCATCAAGTTGCCTTTATCATCTCTTAAAGCTCTTCCATCCCTTGCTAGGCTCATATTCCCTCTAGATGCTCCATCCCCATTCAACTACCACCAATTAGGGGAATGGACCAAGCAGTATTGGGATTTTGGGATTTAGAATCTTTGAAAGGAAGTGAGATATTAAAGTCAAGCTTCAATGTTAAAGCCACCTCCAACTCAACCTTAGAGAATCCAATCTTAGAAGCTATTTTTTTCCCTTAACAACCTGTTACCTAATTTTCACTTGCGGGCTCAAACATGCAGGGCAATCTATGTTTCAGGTGTTCATGAAGGCCAAATGGGGACATTGTTGTGCACGATTAAATCATACACCCGATGTATTTCTCAAGGAAGTCTGTTAGAAAGCATGCCTCAATCAGATTTGGCATAAAACTCCTGATGAAGAAAGTTGTTAAGACCCTCCTATTGTCTTGCTGACTAGCAGTGTGTTATACTCGTTTGAAATCCTCATGGTCGCCAAGACATCTCGGTCGCTGTGAAGTTTTATATCTCTCTCCGCTTGGGATGTCTCGCCGACAGTTGTTCACAAGGGTGGCATCAGGGGGGAATGATTTGCTTCGGGATGATGTCTCTCCGACTACATGAAATCTCGCCGAAGGGGATTGCCTTCGGCATAAGGTCTGGCCGATAAATGGAACTCTCGCCGAAAGGTTTTGGGCTTGGGGAGATGTCTCGCCGATGGTTGTTAGTCTCGCCGAAACGGCCGGCATCGAGGAGAAGTCTTGCCGAAGGATGGAGGTCTCGGTGAAGGGAGGTGTCATCGGGGAGATGTCCTGCCGACCCAGGGAAGTCTTGGTGAAAGGTTGTGCCTTAGGCATAGTGTCTCACCGACGGGGTGAGGTCTTGCCGAAGTGGAATGGCTTTGGTATAATGATGGAGTTTCGGGGTAATGTCTCATCGACTCTAAGAGGTCTCGGCGAAATGAAATGGCCTCGGTGAAAGGTCTTTCCGACCTGATGGTGTCTTGCCGAAGCGAGTTAGCGTCGGTGTAATGTTTTGAGCTCGGGGAGATGTCTTCCCGACTGGGTGGAGTCTCGCCGAAAGATGGAGGGCTCGGGGAGATGTCCTGTCGACCCGATGGTGTCTCGCCGAAGGTTTATGCCTTCGGTATGAAGTCTTCCCGACTGATGTTTGTCTTGCCGATAGTGATGGGTCTGCTGCAGACTTCGGCAAGAACTCTTGCCGAATGCGGATGTCTGGACGATGAAATGGCGATATCGGTATGACTCCTGAGGGCTCGCTATGATGTCTGGCCGAAGGCGATAGTCTTGCCGATGGTTTTAGGGATGTCGATATGACTTTTGCAGCTCGATATGAAGTCTTGCTGACGGTTGTAGGCCATGACGAATGTTGTTGCGAAGTCTAATCGCATCGGGGAGACACGGCTAGTGTCTCACCGACATGCGATTCGGTTTGAACGACCCTTGACCGTCTGGGAATCTACGTGGCACGAGTCTAGCCAATCAGAAGGAGCTAAAGACAGAACATGGGTAGTTTGACTATTGTGTTTTTCTTGTGAGGAAGATCAATAGAATGTGAGCAGTATGGATCTGCTCTATGATCAAGGATGATGAATCATTTTGAAGGCAGTAGTGTTCTCTCTATGGAGGCCTGACAACAGGGAACATTTGATGATGTCTCTCAAGGGGATCAACTTGAAGAAGGATCTGAAACAGGAGGAAAGCCGAGGGGGAAGAAGCTGCGAGTCTCAAGGACGGTTGGGATGTCTATTGGCGAAGGTAGAGCGACATTTATGATAATGCTTCAGGACATTCAAAGCGGCTCTGATGGAAGCACGAAGGTGGACACGGGGGGCCAGAAGTTAATGCGATGGTTGCAAAAGATCTGAAGGACCATCCCTGGGGCGATCTTTCACCGACATGGACAAGGGGATGCACATTGAATGCATTAACTTTATTTTCAAAAGATTCAAGGGTCGACCCTTCTAAAAACTAATATTTTGTAAACCCTAAAACAAGGGGGCGACACTTTTTTAGTTTTCGTATATATGGAATTTTTGCCTCATTTTGTAGGGGAGTTCTTACTTGCATATTTATGCTTTGTAACTTCTATGAGTCCTTAGAGGAGAATACTGAGTTTTGTAACTCATTTACAAGCATTGTATGGTAGAGTTTCACCTTTGGAGATCAATAAAGAAAGCAATTTCTGCCTTCTCAGTTATCTGTTTCATTGAGTGTGTTGGATGATTGATAAATTTACATATGAGTTTTCTTATTCCTTGTTAATATGTCTCATTAATAGCACTTTTAAGCAGAGGAGATATGTATATTGTAGGTTATAGGGTATGTTGGTGATGCAAACAGTTTTTAGTTGTGAGGAGAATTTATCATCCTTCTAGGACTGTATGTATTGTAGCTTTCCTATGAAACGTTTATGCAATATCATATGAGTATTGAGTTGTGCATACCAGCTTTTATTAGTTGATTGAAAACTGTGTGTTAAGCAGTTGTACATGTTTGAACAAATTTGGTGTATCACCATAGGATTTAATTTTCATTTTCATGCACTCCTTCTCCCTTTTCCTTACGAAGATTAGTAGTTAAGTGATATTACCAATTAGGAGCCGGCCTTATCCAGAGGTTCATTTCAACTTTAGGTGACCCGCAACCTTGAAATGATCCCATGTTTCTCTAGAAAGCTCGGTTTTTCATAACTTTGCATAGGGTGCATTTCTAGGAGATAACACAACCACAAGAAAAATTTCCTGTATGATTAACATATTTGTTAACCATTAGAGACTTCAAATCATGAAAATTTTGTTGTTTATTTCCTTTCATAACCCCCATTCAATGTGATGTAAAGTAATACTCTAGAAGAGTTTTAAGGAAGGGTTTTGAAAGAAGGCCATTGTCTAATCAATCCTTGAGTGTCAATGGAAAAATCCCAACTAACCCTCAAGAGTGAAAGAATAAGACTCCAAACTTTCTAAGAGAAGGTGCAATTTATCAACAAATGGGGAACATTTTCTTCAATTTCTTCACGTAAGATGTATCTATTAGGCATAGCAAATCCCCTTTTAACCAAATTATCAATTGTAAGGGTCTTATTATGAGCCACCAACTGTAAAAAAAAAAAAAATAGGAATCAACTAGGGTTACCACAAATTTGACCAAAGTGAGGAAGGACCTTGATCAACTAACACAACAAACTCAATAGTAACAAAAAATATCTTGAAGAATTAGCTACCAAAAGTCCATCCCTTTTGTAAGCTTGTGGAATATGGAAAGCATGCAACAATATGTCCAATTTAGGTAGACCATCCACAATAGTAGAAGAAGCAACAACCAATGTTTTCCAAGCCTCCAATCCACTAACCTTTTCAATGTAGTTTGCCACTTTAATCCCAAAAATTGTTTTTCACAAATCCATAATAGGAGCCACTCAATCAACATATTTTAAAGGGGAATTTAAGAGCTAAGTATCCTCCAAACTTTTTATGTTAAATCCATCACTAAATTTTCATTTCATACCTTTACTAAGTATAAATTTGCTAGAGACCATACTCCAAATATAAGATCTTTGGGGTGAATAACTTTTAATCAACATATCACCATTTTTACCATCCATGTATTTTTTGGAAATGATATAGTTCCATACTTTCTCTTTATTAAGAAGCCCCCAAATAGTTTTACCATTGAGAGCAGGTTTGAAATATTTGATTCTTCTTAAGCCTAATAACCTTTACTTTTTGGATTACACATCAAATCGCATTCCACCAATAGGATGTGTTTTTTTCTTTTGTGCTAGACCAGAGATTTGTTTTTGAATTTGTTCAATCTTATAAGAAAACTTAGTAGCCATCCGAAGAAAACTCATACAATAGGATAGGAGATTTTGAAGAGAAGTCTCTATTAATTGGATTTTACTTGCTTGGTTTAGAAAACAACCTTTACATTATACAAGTTTGTGTTGAAATCTATCCCGTAAGCCAATCTAAAAAGAATCAAGAACCCTCTTTAAGGAGCAGAAAATTGAGGTATGAAGAAGGGAGGGAACTAACTTGACACCTCAAAATGTTAGCAATCTTGTGTTGTCTCTACAAAGGCATATTAAGAAGAAGACACGAAGCTTTGGAAGGCTAATTCTTTGTTTTGAAGCTTTCTTGTAATTAGATAAAAAAATCGTAAGCTCCTTTTCTTTTGAAATTGATTCTTCGCTAGTGATAATAGTATCATCCACAAACTATTGGTGAAAGATTTGGGCACTAGTAGAAGTGGGTTTAAAGATTTAAATCTGACCTAAAATACTACTCTTTGAAGACTTCTCCCCGAAGCTTTTGCTACAATAATGAACAAGAAAGGAGACATTAGACCACCTTGATAGATTCCCCTTGAGATTTTGAAAAAATAAAAAGGAATACCATCAATGATGATAGAAAAATTCAAACTAGAGACAAATTCCATGATAATTTTCAAAAACTTTTTAAAAAAACAAAAAATTCTATAATTGTAATAAGGAATTCCTATTAAACATGTTCATATGCCTTCATCAAATCCAATATCAAAGTAAATCCGACCTTTTTAGTAACCTCCATAGAGTGAAGTGCTTCATGAGTAGATATGATAGAGAATTATTTATCTTCCATGAACAAAACCAATTTGTTGCATTCACAACATAATGATCTTAGAAAAAATTGTAAACCAAATTATACATGTTAATAGGCCTAAATAAAAAAATATGGCTACTCCAACCTTCTTAGGAATGAGGGAAAAAAATGTAGGGTTTAAATTCTTCCACTTCCAAAAATTTCCTTAGTAGTTGCCACTAAATCATTAGTCACAATTTTCCAATAGATCTAAAATAAAAAATGAGGGAACCCTTTAAGATTCAGGGCCTTATTTCCTTCAAAGGAAAAGATAATAAATTTGATTTCCTCTTCCTAAAAAGGATTCATCAACTCCATGTTATCTTGAGCATCAATAACATTGGGGATGATCTTTAGAATACCATGCTAAAAAGTAGGGTCAAAATCATTGTTTTCAAAGATGAGATAACTTAAAAAATTGACATTTTCTCTTATACCACTTTCCTCTAAAATTCAATGGCCATTCATCTTGATATCTTTGATTCTACTAAAATATTTGTGCTTTAATGTAATCATGTGAAGAGGATTGGTATTTCTATCCCCCTCCTTTAAAAAGATTGCTCTTGAACTTTTCCTCCAGAAGTCTTCATCTTTAACAATAATAGGTGAAGCTCACATAAAAACCATCTTTCCTTCACCAATAGATCTTGATTCCTCATATTTTTAATTTCCTTTTGAACCATATATAACTACACCTTGGCTTCATATTTATTTTCTAAAATGTTGCCAAAAAAATTGATGTTCCATCATTTGAAATTAATTGACATTATTTAACTTTTTAATAACCCTAAACATAGTTGATCCATCCAATTTTATATTCCACCATTCACCAATTTTCTCAATCAAATTAGGGTATTAGGTCCACTTTTTTCAAATCTAAAAGGAAAAAATATTTCCTTTTACCCAACTTATCAACATACATAACAATCAACAAATAGTCTGATCCTATCCTTGTTAAAGTAGACAATTAACAATAAAAAGAAAACTAATTGGGCATTATAAGGGTTCGATCTAATCTTACTTGGATAAGAGATTAACCAACCCTTTAGTTGAACTAAGTATAATTAACACCTTCAAGTTACAAATCCATTAAAGCATTGTAATTGATAAAGTTCGCAAAGTATTCCCAACTATTCAAGGAAGCTTGAGATCCCCCATTCTTCTCATTTTCACTTACAAAAGAATTAAAATCCCTCACAGCCAACCATTTTAGGTTAGTCTACATTCTTCTAAAAAAATAAACATGTTTCCATGGACTTTTTCTACCAATTCTAGTGTTAGAAGCATAGATATTGAAAATTACCCAAGAACTATTTTCCTTCTTATGATAAAACAGAACAAAAACATGGTTAGGATTTAAGCTCTGGAGAGAACCACCCAAGATAGAAGGGTTCCATAGAGTCGCAATTCCACTTGAGACTCATGTTGCATCATCACCTTCACACCTACTATCCTTGTAAAATCTATTCTTGATATTGACAACTCTCTCAATTGGTTTTTTTTGTTTCTTGAACCTACATAATATCTAACTTATGGGTAAGTGCAAAAAGATGGGGGGCCAAAAAGTGGCCAATTTACTTTTTCATCCTGAAATAGTGAAAGCTCGAGTGCGTTATAGTAAAATGGGCTTGCATTATGGGTTGGTAGTGACCAAGCCTAGGCTCAATCATTATCAAGCCATAACACGCTCATGCTATGGTTTAAATTTCAAAAAACACAAGTATTTTGAATTCAAAAAATGTGCATTTTTTGAAATAA
>VDFB02314173.1:0-45381 GCA_007258455.2 Sequoia sempervirens
CTATGTTGGATACCCTATATCTCATAATTGAGGCACAACAAATTTCCTTGTTTCATTTCACATGTCACAATTCAATATGAATTTATGATGTTTTCCACACTATATAGCACATAAATAAGGAACACATGAGCACTTCATTTTATTCAAACAAGGTTCACTTGGCTTCTCAATTTTGTTAATATCTAATCAATTTTTATATGTAAAATAATTTTATATCTAATGCACATTTGTAGCCTATGTATTACTCAATTTTCCTATAATTAGCAATATGTGGTGCTTCACAATTTCTATCTTGCTAAGTGTACAACATTACATATAAGGTAAATATTGGTTTTTTATATTTAGAAATAATTTTATGTCATCATTTGTTCCACTAGGATTGTTAGGTTCATTAACGTTTCTAGATTGGATAATTCCACTATAAGTTTTCTAAATATGTTAAAGAAGGTTTTCTAATTTTTAGGGAAGATTACCAACCATTTTCTTTTAGAATATTTCAATGTAAGGAAAGAAAGTAAAATTAATGGATAAGGCACATGATAAATCATGGAATAGTAACTCTCACATCTCATCAATATTTATATACATACAAATATTGCATTTTTATATCATGTTATGAATCATCTAATCACATGTTATAATAATCATTTATTTAATAACAATTATTTCTAATTTGTTGTTACAACAATTTCTAGATTAGGTTGCATGAGATTTTTTTGTATCAACTTTTCAAGGATCGCACTCTATGATACAACATCAAGATGAAAGAGCTCAAGGAGAAAAATAGTGTTAGTTGCAGAACAAGAATAACCTAAATAGAAAAGAGGGGGTAGAAAGGGCAGGAGGGGAGAGAAGGCTACACAAGGACCCAAACACTAAAAATTTGAATCCCCTTGCTCAAAGAATCCAAGGACTTTCTTATTGACTCCGACATCTATAAGGTAGTGTTTTCATGTGGCAGTCCTTATATTGGAGAAATAGGCCAGTCAGTTAGCACTAGAATAAAAGAGCATAGTGTTGAAATCAAACATGAACAAATTCTCAAATCTACTCTAACCGACCACTCCATTTGTACCAAGCACCACATTTTCCTTGAGAAAATTCAAATCTTGTTCAAAGAAGACAACTTCTTCAAAATGAAACTAAAATAGGCCATCTCTTTTAGGGACCTATTTTTCCTCTCAACTACATTTTTTTTTGGTGTGTAGGCAATAGCATATTGAAGATCAATCCCTTCAAGAGAACATAATTGCTCAAATAGATGGTTCCCATATTCTCTGTCATTATCAGTATGAAGAATTTTGACATGCTTTCCAGATTGCTTTGTAGCATGAGCCTTAAACTCTTGAAATATATCATATACTTCTCCTTTGTGTTGAAGAAAGTATACACATGTGTATCTAGAATAGTCATCAATGAAGGTTAGCAAATAACGAACCTTATTGAAAGATAAGGATGGAAAAGGACCCGCCAACTCACTATGAACCAATTCAAGGAATTTTGAAGCCCTCCAAGCCTTCCCTTTGTTGTACTTGTCTACAAGATGTTTTCCAAAGGTACAACCCAGACATACACCATTAGAAAAATTGATTTAAGGAAGACCCATAACCATATTTTGTTTGTTGAGTTGTTGAAGATAGCAGTAATTGAGATGGCCTTGAAACCACTCATGCCATAGTTTTCTCACAAAATTTGAATGGCAGAGCAATATAGTTGAATTTGAATCAGGTACAAAATGAGAGAAAGAATACAAGTGAGACTCATGATTGGCCTTACCAACTGCAAGGAGTGCACTATCTTCAAGATTCTCGATGTTGATGAAATCTAAATTAAATTAAACTTTTCTACCATTCTGAGTGATTTGGTAGATAGAGAGAAGGTTGGATGACAAATTAGGAACGCAAACGACATCCTCAAATGTACCATTTCTAGTATCAATTGAACTCTTCCCAATTACTTCCATTGGAGAATCATCCCCAATGAGCATGTGGGGCACAAAACAAGGCTCCCACAAAGAAAAATGTTCTTTACTAGAACCCATGTGATGTGATGCACTCAAGCCAAGAATACACTCTATTGAAGAATCAATAATAGAAAAAATTGCATGTTCTTTCCCTTTACTTGATTTGGAAGAAGGATTAGAGGATTAATGAGCAATAGAAGGTAGATTAATGTTGTTCTTTTTAAGAATATTATTTAACTCATCGATTTGTTCCTGTGGATGCTAAATCTGAATTTTCGTTAATATTTTAAAACCAAGCTAATTCAATATCCCTATGAAATAATGAAACATGTTAGATATGCTAAATAAGACATTAAAATAGCAAGAAAAACTAAATGACCATAAAAACAACATGAATCAACTTTATCTAATAGTGGATTGGTGCTATTGTAGAAAATAGCCCTTTCCCAATCCTTGTTTAAGCTCCATGATGAAAATGCTATGAATAATGATATGGAATGCTAAGATGATAAATGGACAAAATTAGTTCTTAGTTTAAGAGAGTGACTTTGCAAGAGATTGTGGATGATTTGCTAAAGAATGAAGCTTTCATTTATAGATTTTCTTGATGAGAGATTGGCCAAATGGATGAATGTGGGATAAAGAATCAAGCCAATCAGATGGAGACACTTGTCTTCTTGTGAGTGGTTGATGCATGTGCAAGATTTGGGAAATGTGCCCAAGAGGGGGAAATTTTAAATTTTAAATGAGAGTTAATGCTTAGTTTGACCTTTGCAAGGGGACATGTAAGATACATGTAAGACCTATTAAATGCCTTATTGTTTGTACCTTTCAACTTGACTTTGAATTCAAATTTGAGGGAATAAGCCATGTTGAGTGAAAATGTTGATTTAATAAATCAATAAATTTATTTATTGGTGCAAGTGGCAAAATATAGAGAATGCAAGTGGTTAGGATTAGCATTTAATCAAGATTAGGTTAGCTTAATGATGATTAGGATGATTTTGACCTTTATGACTTAAATATTTGATTTATTTAAATTAAAAAGGATGGCAAATGACCTTTGAGATTTTAATTAAATAAAGCATGATTTATTTAATTAAAGGATGATATGAGCCTTTGATTTATTTAAATGAATAATCTTGGGACTAAAGACCTCATTTTCCTAGTGAATGGATTTGTTGCCTTCGATTTAATGAGCGGATGCATAATGTTAATTTTCCATGTCTACAGCTCCTTATGATAAGAATGTTCCTCATGACTAGGGTTTTTGTAGTAACTAAAAGTTGGCCTTTGTAAAATTCCCCTTTAAAGAAGAGGAGTTGGATTAAAATTTTGTTGTGGAAGATTATTGTGCTTGATCTATTTGTGACTTCTTCTTGAACTACTTCTTTTTGTTGTTAGCTTCCTTCATTCTTTCGCATCCTTTGGCTGACTAGCCATCAAAGCTTGTGAGTGTGAATGCTTAAGAAGACCCATTGAAAGAATACTACCTTTTCCTTACATCAAAATTTTAGAAAATGAAGCAAAAGGTATAGTGAATGTAGATCCCATTCTCAGCCTATGAGTATGAAAGCTAGGAACAAAAGTTTCATATTCAGGTCCAAGATTTTTTAGAGTTTTATAGAAAAGTCGAATATATTTCTTCTCTAAGCCAAATTATTTACATTGCGCTCTAAGGTCATTGACCTTTGTTACATAATCTTGAATGTTAGCAAGATACTTTGGATCAAGACTCATTAGTTCATTTCCAATTTTATGACCATGAACTTCATTATTTGTCCCATAGAGAGTTCTTAATTTTTCCCATGCATCATGTGAATCTTCATAGATGTCAATATGAAACATTATATCAAGAGAAACTAAACTCCTTAGACAACCAAGAGATTTTGTATGTTCAAACATCCAAAGTAGTTTTTCCTTATTAGTGGTGAGTTCAATTATCTTCTTCTCAACATAACGTGTATATCCTAGTTGTATTAAGGAATTCCATGCATTTTCATGCCATGTATTGTAGTTGTATGGTGTGAGCAATGGAAAATTAAATGTGCCAATAGTGAAGGAAAAACAAAGCACCAAGTATGAGAGATGTTCAAGAAAAAAGACAACAAGAGACCCTGCTCTTTACTAGGTCAAATAACACCCATAGAAAAAATGATTTGGCACTTTTTATTTAGTGCAGTTATAGATTTTTGGATTCCATTGATTTTACCAATCCTCAAGAAATGAGCATGTGCTGAAAGAATATATTAAGTACAATTTCATATAAAATAAATAGAACCAATTTGTTCAAAGTAAATGAAAAACAATGCACTTTCAAAACAAGAATCAACTCAATTTGAGGTTGTATGCAAAATTTATTTAGGTTTGAAGTTTTCAAAATGAGAATGGTGAGGAGTCCTCCATGCGAGTCAAAAATTTATGAAAAATCCATGTGGAAAAAACTCAAACCATCTTTACCAATGCAAAGAACATGAAAAATTAGCTGAAATAAAAAAATTGCACTGAAAATGAAGTTGTGGAACCCGAGTTATGAGTGTTCAAAGTTGACCTTCAGAAATTAGTACATCAATGTAGAGGGGCTGACAAATTTGTTCAAAATTGAAATTTTGACATATGATTTTATGGTTTTTAGGCCTTCTGAGGACGATGGCAGGGTCATATTTGACCCAAAATGCTCTGAAATTATGGCTCATTAGTGGATCTAGAAATGAACCTCCTCCTTCAAATTGTTATAGATCTGGCCTTTGATGTCCATTTCTGGTGAAACAAAAGGAAAATATGATTGTATTAGCTTCTCTAAACTCAATGGTGAGCTTAGAATCTCTCTAGGAAGCTTCAAAAGACATGTAATTAACAATTCAATGTATGAACCCCCAAAAACTGATCTTTTTTATCACACCTTTCTGATTCTCCAGATCATTTGAAGATGTAAGAGAAGAGTATACTTATTTAAAAAAAAAGGAATCAACACTCTCAGATTTTCTAAAGGAATTCTAACCCGCAACTAAAATTTATATTTGATACCATGTGAGATTTACTAACTACCCTACCCAAGAATCTAATAACTAGAGGAAAGAAAAACCAAAAATATGAGGAGGAATAAAATGTATTCCTCTCAAGAATGCAAATCTATATTCAGATTGAGAAATTTAGATTACAAAGGAAATACCTTAGTTATATAGGCCAAAGGGAGAGATAGATGCAACCAAATTATGGCAAGTGTTGGTATCCTATGAGGTGTGACAACTCATGTCATTAAAGGCTCAACCACCTTATCCCTATGTAAATTTAAGCTAGTGTGAAGAGGACTTTAGTGGAGAACTAGCTAAGAATGAAATAGTTAGATAAAGTACCCCTTTCAAACTAATAGTCATTACCATTGGGATTACTACCACTACTTTCAAGATGGATGAGGTGGTTGGATTAGTAGTATCTGAAGAGACGTAGAGGAAACCTTCCAAGATGGATAAGGAGGCCCTTTATATTTGAGAAAGATCTAAAGAGAGAGACAAGAAAAAGAAAAAGAATTAAAAATAAAAATATCTAGGGAGATCTAAGTCTCCTAGCAAGTATATGGTGAAGTGTTTTAACTATGGAAAAACTAGTCATTTCTGCAAGGAGTGCAAAGAGGAGAAGAAAAAGAAAGGTAAAAAGAACTTCTCATAACCTAACTTTGAAAAATCCACTCAAGATTATGCTGGTGCATTTCTCGCATCCTTGGAAACTCATGGATGACAAGATGTGTGGTTATTATACCCAGGTGCTTCTTTCAACATGACCTTGCATTAGGTTTGGCTCTAAAAGTAAGAAGAATATGATGGTGGGAATGTGTATCTAGGTGATTATTCTCATCTAAATATTGTTGGTCATGGCAGATTCAAGATAAAATTCCCTGATGGTAGACTGAAGGGTGTCTTACATATCCTAGCTTTAGCACCAAATGTACTCTTAGTAAGTAAATTCAATGAATCAAGTGTGCAAGTTTTTTTCATGGGTGGTGGATGCAAGATGACGAGAGGAGTTATGGTGTTGGATAAGGGTGTTTTAGTTGGAAGCTTGTACAAGTTGGATGCATGCATAATACAATGCAATACTTATTTAGAAATTCCAAAAAAGAGACCTATGTATTATTCACCCTCGCTGTTGTCCATCAAGTAGAGAATAATTCTACAACAACTACATCTGATGGTCATGTATTTTGGGCACCTAAGGGTGATTATTCCTTGAAAATGTATCTTCTTGTACAAAGAACACAATCTTATGACACCAAATACTTAGTCAAATTAGTGAGAAGGGTATTACAACCCTAAAAAGTAAAAGCCTTATTGAAGGAATTGATGATTGTAATCTCAAGTTTGACTTTCACAAAAAAATTGTGTATCGTAAATAACACCATGTTACTTTTTACTCTATCTCTCATAAGTCTCATGGGATTTCAAACTATGTTAATGCAAATGTGTTTGTTCCTATGAATGTTCCTTTATTAATTAATTCTTTCATATTTTGTTTCATTCATAGATGACTACAATAGAAATACATTTATCTATTTCCTTATAAGTAAATCTAAAATCTTTAGTTGGTTTAGGGTGTTTAATGTATTGGTGTAAAATTAGAGTAGTAGAAAGATCAAATGTTTGAGGACTCACAATGGTGGTGAGTTTTATTTAGAAAATTCAACAAGTTTTAGAAAGAGCACAAGATTGAGAGACATACGAGAAATACATACACCCCACAACAAAGTGGATTTGTAGAGAGGATGAAAATGATGTTGATGGATAGGGCCAGAAGTAAGTTGAGTGGTGCTAACCTTGAGCAAAATTTCTAGGGTGAAGTTGTAGCCATTACATGTAATCTAATCAATAGATCTCCTACATCGAATCTCTTTGATAAGATAACCATGGAGGAATGGTCTGGTAAGAAGCCTTTGATGAGACATCTTAGAGTATTTTGTTCATGAAGCTTACAATCAAGTTCCAATTGAGAAGAGGTCTAATTCAGAGAAGAAGGTGGTAAAATGTATCTTCATTAGCGACGTTGTAAGTTTGAAGAGGTACAAGCTTTGGGATCTAATGTCCCAAAAAGTTTTCTATAGCAGAAGTGTAATTTTCAAAGAGATGAAACCTTTCGCTGTTCAGCTATAACCTAAAGAGGGGACAAAAAAGGATGTAGTTTAGATTCCACCTACTTTGATAAAAGGTGAAATACATAATCTTATTGGATTGTATGAGGAGGAGAGCTCAAGAAACTTTGAAAGCTATGAGGAAGAAGAAGAACCTCAACCTCAAACATTGAAGAGCTATACACATGTTACGTGGCAACATGAATGGTTTGGTTATTCCTTGTTGGATTCTAGTTGTGATTTTTCTTTGATTGCTAATATTGATGAGCCTACAAATGTTAGAGAGGCTATGAGTATGAATGATGTACATTCATATATGAAAGTCATGGATGAACAAATGGTTGCATTGAAGAAAAATGACACTTGGGATCTGGTACCCTTGCTTGATGGATGTAAACCTGTTGGTTGTAAATTATTGTTCAAGAAGAAGTGTGGTCCTAATGGAAATGTTTAGAAGCATAAGGAATATTTGGTTGCTAAGGGGTATTCCTAGATGGAGGGAATTGACTATGGTGAGATATTCTCTCATGTTGCAAAGCTAACATCTATCAAATTCAAGTTATCACTTGTAGCAACATATGATCTAAAAGTGGAAAAAATACATGTGAAGACAATATTTCTTCCTAGTCTCATGGAGGAAGAAATGTATATGTCACAACCAGAGAATTTTTTGGTTAAAGGTAAAGGACATCTAGTATGTAAGTTGATTTTTTTTTTGTATTGTCCTAAGTAGTCTCTTAGGATGTGGTACCAAAAGTTTCACACCTATGTGTTCTTATTAATATTTTTGAGATATAAATCTAACCATTGTGTGTATTACAAATGTGATAATGGTTCTATTCTTATAATTTTTTAATACTTATATGATATGTTTTAATTAGGAATGATAGAAGCATGACATCAAATTAGAAGTATCAATTGTCAACAAAGTTTAAGATGAAAGAGTTAGGTGTAGCTACATATATTTTGGGGATGAAGATTAGAAAAGATAAAGATAAAAGAAAGCTTTGGCTAAGTGATAATGATTATGTGAACTTAGTGTTGGAGAGATTCAACATGACAGACTACAGATAGTTAGTTGTTCCTTTAATATAGGTGACAAAGCCTTTTGTAAAGGATTTCCCAAAATATCCTATTGAGATGGAGGACATGACTACAATATGCAATTGTTGTTGATAGTTTAATGTATGCTATGGTGTGCACTAGGCCAAACATTTCCCAAGTAATGGGAGTCCTTAATTAATTTATGGTTATTCTTAGATGAGTACTTTGGGATGCAACAGAGAGAATGTTCATTAAATTGTGGGGTACCTTTAAGTATTCCCTATGTTTTCAGGGTTATCCTAGTGGATCTCAAAATTTATTGAGTATTCATGGATATGTGGATTAATTTGGCCAAGTGACGTTGACAACAAAAGATCCAACAATGGTTGCGTTCATGGTGTATGGTGGTGCTAACCTTTGGATGAGTAAGAAACAAGTTGTAGTCAATTTATCCATTACAAAAGAATAGTACATGGCAGCTACTCATGCTTGCAAGGAATCCGTTTTTCTTAAGATATCATGTTCTAATATTATTTTTGATGTAAGATAGATTAATATCTATTTTGATAGTCAAATTATCATTTTCTTAGAAAATAATCCTACTTTCCATGCCAAAATAAAGAATATTGATGTTAAACTTCATTTTCTTTGTGATATGGTACAATATGTGAAGGTGAATATGGATAAGTTCAAAACTTTGGTGAATGCTGCAAACACACTTACAAAAATAGTGAGCATACAGAATTTCAAGTGGTATTTCATTTCCATGGGCCTTGGGAGCCTAAGAAGTTGCTTACAAATGACCCTTGATAATTCTCTTAAATGTGGGATATGTTGGGAGTAAGGCATTTCAACCTTTGATTCCTAACATTTAATTTATTGTTATTTTATATTATTTAATTATTTCCCAAGTTTATTGCCTACCAAATTATTTTTCATTCTTTGAGACCTAATTTGAGGTGGCATCCTACATGGAAGATGCATGTGTATATGTGCCTTGCATGTTGAGTGAGTTAATTTTGAGGAGACATGTGTTGTATTTAGAAAAATCTATAATTTAGTGGTTTTGATTTGACAACATGTCATAAAAAACTCGTGTTCACAACATGGGATTTCATTATGAAAAATTTTGGCACCCTCTCTTTATCTTAGATTGTTATAAATACTTGATGCTTTGATTAAAGTTCCAATATGTCATGCCAAGTTGAAGAATTGCTTAGATGTCATTATGCTTCTAAATTTACTTCAAATTCTTGTTGTAGTGTGAAACCCGAAAAGAGCACTACTCTGATATTGTATTGTGATTATTGTTGTTGATGATAATATAATCTAGCTACATGTTTAGAGTGTGGGTTTTTCTCATAAGGTTTTCCCACATAAATCACAATGATATGGCTTGCATTGTTTATCTACTTTAACATATTTTGAATATGCATCCTTTTGTAATTGTAACTATTCAAGGTGTTTAAATAAATTTTTACAAATCTCCCCTACTTATATTAGTGTAGGAAGCATATTCCATGTACTTTGATTCCTTTAACAATAGGAACCCCTACCATAGTAATATTCAAATAGGATTTCATGTGAAAAAGATAGAAGGAAAAAGAAGAAGTAGGGCATGCAGTGACATAGTTAACAAGGGTGGAGAAAAGGATCGAGATATAAAACTAGCCTATGACTATAAAAGGTTTTACACCCATTGTGAAAATCATGGAAGTCAACAAAAATCCCAACACCATAGAGGGTGGTGCACTTCGTGAGACAATGTAAATATTGAGAAGTAAAAAATAATCCTTCACCAAGGCACATTAACTAGAAGTGGTGATAAGGAGTGGCATCTTGAGCTTGAGCTTGATTTTATGTTGATTTGGAAGTTAACTAACACCTTAAATTTTTGGTATAAATAAAAATTTATATGTAGTATTAGAACCCGAACCCAAGTTCAATTCCTCTAAGTTATGTGAAAGTACGATATTGGACTAACAAACACACCTCTAGGAGTTGATCTTGTAAACTAGCCACCACTCTTAGTCTACGCGAAGATGTTGAAATGGATGTTCATTGACACCTATAAGTTTTGTTGTGATGGAAAATGTATACAAAGTGTATAATTCCTAGAAGAGTCATCTGCATTTCTATGATGAAAAGAAGCATACCTATCTATAGAAAAATCTATGTAGAATACACCGAGAGATATCCTTCCTAAGGAACCTATTCCACTTATATATGTCAAATTTATTAAAAATTAGTCACCTTAAGAAGGATACATCTTGGCACATTTTACATTTTCTATAACGATAGGTACACTAGTAGCATCCATAAATGCAACAAGTAAAACAAATAATTAGTCATCATAGATTAATGAAGAAATATTCACTTCATTTGATTAAAAATAGAGGAATATGTATACATAAGCTAAAAATGAATGAAGAAATCAACTTTATTTTTGCAATAATCAAGGATCAATATGTATAAGTTAAAAATAGAAATAAAGAGTCATATATCATTACAAATCCATATACCCCAAGCGACTCCTCAAGTGATTCTTCTAAATGGCCTTGTCTATGTATCCCTTTAAGGGAATAAAAGGTTTCATATTTCATATACATAATTTTTCAATACCCATTCAGTTATTTTCCAAGTGCTTTATTCCTTCTTTTCTAACTTTATGGTTAGAAAATTGTTTTAGATTTTTACCTTTTCCTAGTGGTCATATGAAAATATTCCCAATTCCTTTGGCATGAGATATAATCACAAATTTCAACCATGTTCTTCCCTTTTATCCTATGTTAGTCACCGCCTTTTAAAGAGTCAAACCATTTGATTTGTGGATTCTCAATACCCAAGCCATTCATAAGGATAGTTGTATTGTGTGCCCCCTTTGTATTGGATCAGTTAGAATTATATCTCGAGTTTTATCTTCAAATGGTATCACTAAGTAACTAGCAAGATCTAGGTCATAACATATGTTGGTGTTCCAGTCTTAGGTTCATATATTATATTTTAAATGTAATTGAGAGCTCAATTTACATGACATTCTTCTATCAAATATATTGGAGTTTAACAAGACCCTTTCATCCTTTGCGATTAGTTACTCCACATCATGTTCATCTTTTTTATCTACTTATATGTATTCATGCTATCTAGTTTCATTCTAATACTGTGCAACAAGGCATTTCAATGAATACAATTTTGTTATGTCATAACCATCCACATTATCATTTCTAAAAATACAAATGAACATTATTGTCAAATTATTCATTTGTTTTTGTCTAGGCGATAATTGGTTTTTGTCACTAGTAATTTTCAATCATCAATAGTTAGATTTGCGTAAAATTGACAAATTATTTGCTTGTCAATGGTTTCTCCCTGCTGTCTAGAAACATTATCCAATGTAAAAAACTGCTTTGAATTCTTCCCACTGAAATTTTGCATGTCTATAACTATCATATGGTGGTTTATCAATGACTGGATCTAACGCTTCAAAATCTTCAACCAAAATTATAGATTTACAATATTTGAACAAATTGATTAGTATTACATGAGTGTTTTTTATTAATACACACATTTGATAGTAATGAAGTAAATGTGGTAAAAAGGAAAATGAAGTTTAATGTGAAACTAAAATCATAAATATATTGTTAAAGCTAATGCTTTGTGTTATCTAGAAATGTTTGGTGATGTCCAAATTCTATGTTCTATGGCACATTTTGTGCAATGAAGCTCATTTAATCAATTAATAACTATTTCATGTGGTGAACCTCCTCCTAGAAGTTTCTAAGTCTTGGTCCTTTAAATTGAGCAAAAATAGTGATTGAGATTTAGAGTTGTGAATGGATTATTGATGCTTTGATATTGATTGTTGCATCTCAAGTTGGTAAAATAATAGAAGTGAATAATTCCTTGATAATGTCAAATCTCCAAGATCTTGACATATAGCATCTATTAGATATGATTTCCCTATTATTGTTTTTCCTTTAATTATCATGTACAATGCCAATGTTTCTTGACTATGATTATTATTTGTCATAATTACATCAAGTGCATTTTTCTATCCCCGAGAATGTGTTAGCCCCATTTTTTGCCACGAAAATTTTAAAAGGTGTCAGTAAAAGCTATGTTTGTTTGTGCAGAGCTGTCTTTTCTCTCCATGCTTCTGAATCAAATATAAATATAGGCTGAGAATTTCAAGCCACACTGCTTTCCGTTATAAAATCCTAAAATGCTACAACCTAGTTTTACCCCTAAGCAACTATGCTCTATACGAGCTAGATATAGATGTGAAAAGTGCCTTCCTGAATGGGTACTTAGAAGAAGAAGTGTATGTGGAACAGCCACAAGGTTTTGAAGTACAAGGAAAAGAACATCAAGTCTACAAGTTGAAGAAGGCTTTATATGGCCTCAAGCAAGCACCACGAGCATGGTATGCTAGGATTGATGGATATTTTCAGAAGAATGGATTTCAAAGAAGTAAGACTGAACCTACCCTTTACTACAAACACGAAGGTAACGATATTCTTATTGTCAGTTTGTACGTTGATGATTTGTTGTATATGGGTAGTAGTTATAAGATGAAGGATGAATTCAAAACTGCTATGATGAATGAATTTGAGATGAAAGATTTAGGCCTCATGAAATATTTTTTAGCAATGGAGGTTTGTCAAAGTGAGAATGAAATTTTCATTTGTCAAAAAAAATATGCCAATGATATGTTGAAGAAATTTGATATGGCTGATTGTAAACCTTGCTCCACTCCAGTTGCTCATGGAGTTGTGTTATGTAGAGATGATGGTGCTGAAATAGTTGATGAGACAACTTATAGGAGTATTGTTGGAAGTTTGATGTTTCTAACTCACACAAGACCTGATATTGCTTATTCAGTTTCACTTGTTTCAAGGTATATGACAAAGCCATCTGAAATACATATGAAGGCAGCCAAGAGAATTTTGAGGTATGTGAGAGGCACTCTAGATTTTGGTATTCATTACTACACTTCTAAAAAGTTCAATCTTGTTGGTTTTAGTGATTCTGATTGGGGAGGTAGTTTGGATGACCGAAAGTCTACATCTGGTAATTGTTTTTCTTTCGGTTCGGGTTTGTTTACTTGGAGCTCAAAGAAGCAAAGTATTGTTGCCCTTTCTTCTACGGAAGCAGAGTATGTTGCAGTCACCTTAGCAGGTACACAAGCATTATGGCTTAGAAAACTTCTTGAAGAAATTGGAGAGATACAGGTTCAGCCTACAGTAATTTTTTGTGATAACATTAGTGCCATCAAATTGGCCAAGAATCCAGTCCATCACAGCAGGACAAAGCATTTTGATTTAAAACATCATTTTATTCGAGATTTGGTGCAGAAGAAGGCAGTAGAACTCAAGTACATCAACACGAAAGAACAATTAGCAGATATCTTCACCAAGGCAGTTACAAAGGATCAGTTTTTGACACTCAAAAATCAGATCGTGAACCCTCTCAGCATCAAGGGGGAGTATGTTGTTAAGTGATGCTGATCTTCTAGTTTAACTGGATCATTCACCATGCAATATCTAGCAGATTAGTTTGCATGTTTAAACAGCTAGTTAGTGATAGTTTGATTTACTAGAATAGTATGCATGATCAGCTTTAGCTCCATGCGTTAGTTTTCAGTTTTGATAACAGTTAAGAAACTTGACTTTCATTGCAGAGTGAGTGTCTTTCATCATAGATAATAACGCATGCAATCTGCATGCTTAGTTTTGTTTTTTAGCAATTGATGTAATAGCCTTGTTCTTTTATATATTCGCATGAATAAAGAGAATCAATTTTTAAGTCTGCAAAATACAGAACTGTGCATCACTCATATACTTTGTTAATTGTTCTGCTTTCATTTTCTGCTGTTATCTTTCATAAGCTTCTGGTAAGGAATAAGGCTCTGTTTAAGATTCTACAGAAACCACAAAAAGTACAGCCAACAATAGTAGAGCCCGATAGGAGTTACAAAACTCTATGATTTCTCCGCCAAACAAATTTAAAGGCATAGACTCCGCAGAGTGCTCCGACCGCCGACAGCATTGATGTAGTTGAGTTCTTGAAGTGGTGAAGATACTGCCTGAACTAGCGTTTTGCTTACAGCTATAAGGAAAGCCATTGGTAGCGTTCGGGTTCCAAGCAATTGAGCGCTGCTCAAATTCTTAAGCTCTGATTGATCTGAGTTCATTGATAAATAAGTCAAGTAAGCCTATTGCAATATTAGAGACCCAAGGCCGTGAGACGTAGGAAGTGGATTCAAAAGCAACTTTGACAGATTTACTATCGATACTGTTTGAGAGATGTGGAGTGGGATAAAAATTCAATCAATAGCTTTGTCTTCAAACATTATCTAGCATTGCTTCATTAGTGATTCAAGGTGCAAGCATTGAAACAGACGGAGCCTTGAAATTAAGTGAAACCGTGGCAGACCAGGAATGGTTAATTGATGTGAAAATGTGAATTGTCAAGGAGTATTGCAATTTGCCCACTTCGGTGAAAAATTTAATGCTACAAGTCACAAAAGTACTTGTGACAATTATAGGAAATGCCACCTTACAACAGATCAGTAAAATGATCCGATCCCCATAACAAACAAAATGAAAGAATAATGGTCATTGTGGTCACAAATTTTCCAGAATTATGGGTGGGACATCGCAAACTTAACAGGATCATAGAATGGACGTGGAAGCAGGATGTGCCAAATCAAATCAGCGATGATCAATCACTTACATACTCAAAGTACTGAATTGTTCCCTTCAGGAAAAGCACGAGTCAATGTCGGCCTTTGTAGATGGAAATCCACCGGAGAGGCTATGAAAGCTAGTCGTTGATCATATACAGTCACTAGATGGCTATGTTCTGTTAAATCCTCGATTACAAAAGATTAAGCTAAATCGTGATGGCGCAATAAAGCGCTTTCGTTACTTATGAATAGCTTGGTAACAGTTGCGGCACTCCGTTATATACTTTTAGGCACTAGTATTTGCTAAACAAGTGGGCTTGGCAAAATCTTCGAAGACAATCCAGGCAAATGATATATCAAAGCGGACCGGTATAACTGCACATCAATTTCCTAGTATACAGAAACCTTGCCGATAAATTAAAACCCGATGCACATAATACAAGGGAATTTCCAGCTATCAAGACATGGACATATGTTTAAAAGGAAATTTTTATATTTTCAGTCATTTTTAAAACAGCGCAAGAAAATATAACTTTAGAGATCAACCAAAGAAAAAGAAATGTGGGAATGAATTCGAAAAGTCTCTCACCATGAAGAGACGATTCAGTTACCAAGAATCAGTTGTGAGAAGAATCAGCATGAAACCGAAAGGGCTTAGGGGAAAGATATACAGAGTTTTTCCTTTGTAACGGGAGGATTTTTCTTGTTTTCTGCGGGGATCCGTCAGCGGGGCTCCCGTGGGAGTTTTTTCTCATAAGATAGCAATTAATTATATTGTTTAAACGGCAGTATTCTTTCAAATATGCATAATCTTGTGTACAGATACAGAGGGTCTGTAAGCCCAATATTTGCATCAAGAAATAAAGAAGACTAAGAACAAGAATAACAGTAGACGAAAGTGTTGTTTGCATGTTTGGATATATTTCATAGCCACGACTATAATTATCTCAGAAGGGTCTTAGGCTTACCTCTGATCAGTAGTATTCAACAATTCAATGATTTGAATTAGAAACCCTATGTCCTAAGAAGAGCCACCTGCATTTAGAAGGAAATTTCCCAGAAAATCCGTAAGAAGAAAAATTCAAAACATAAAATCAACTTCCAATCTAGTATATCTACGATTCAGAGTACATGCCACTTAACACCACGGCACTGTAGACACATTCAAGAGTAAAGGTACTTCACATTATAGATTAAACCATTGTAGGAGGTATTTCAATTCGTCTCATTTTCGGTTCCTAAAACATCGACAAAACAAAAGGCTAAAAAAATATACAATGAAATAAACACGATTTCAACTCCAAAGTTTCATTTATATGCATATATTAGAAAAAGAAAACAGAAAACAGAAAAATGACATTAAGACTTAGCATACTATCAATGCCATCGCCTCAGACTGCAATCTTTCCAAAACAAAACAAAAAATTGCTTTCACAATACCATTAGCCCTAATTCTCTATTCCTAGAATAGATCATCAAACTCTAGCCTACAAATAATTTTAACCTCATGATACACATCCGAAACTATTCTATACTAGACTAATGAAATTCTAGTAAGGTTCTTCACAAACATATAACCAGCAAACACAATGGAAATGTAAAACCGACTCCAAATAAGCCAGCAAATTAAATTATAAACCCAAACCAAGCCCGTTATTCGCTCCCATCTAGTTAAACCCTATGCTCTATTAGAAGAAACCAAGTGACATGTTTTTTTTTAATCTGAAACCAATCAAAGCAGCAGACACCTATTTAAATTTTCCATTGAAACAAATGGAAATAGTAAGCGCCCACATTAATGTTTTTTCACCAAAACTGATAAAACTTAAAGACCGCACAATAAAGCTTTGTACCCAAACCAACGAAAGAACAGACACCAAGCTAAATTTTTCAACCCAAAGCAATCGAAAGAACAGACACCCAATTAATTTTTCACCTAAACCAACTCAGAAGATCATAACAACCTAGTAAGTT
The DNA here is from genome assembly GCA_007258455.2 of Sequoia sempervirens. NCBI lineage: Eukaryota > Viridiplantae > Streptophyta > Pinopsida > Cupressales > Cupressaceae > Sequoia > Sequoia sempervirens. Next base: position 16,792 of record VDFB02314173.1, read on the forward strand.
TTCTAAATCCGAGCCAGCCAAAAAAACAAATATCTTAGAATGAAAGCAGATCGGCAATGAAGAGGGATATTAGAAACCCAAACCCTTCTGAGACAAGGCGGCTGTCAATGGGCTTGGCCAATGCTTCGATTTGATTACAAGTTCCCTGTGCCCTGTGCATTATGGGCTTATTCGCACTACTGCTGCTGTTGTTAGAACTCATCTTTCTCAGTGAGAAAGAAATAAGTTACATGCCCGCAGATCGCAGAAAAACCAAACAACGAAACGAATCTCAATGGTAATGTGCAAAATAATAATCAATCACCCACGGATCCACGCAGACAAAATCACTGCGCTGCCTGCTTTTATGAAACCATACGAGTCGAATGCATTTGTACGGACAAGGGACTTCCGATACAATTGCAATACTATTAGGTGAGCTGTTTGCAGCCCGCAGTTTTAAACATTCAAGTTAGGTGGTCCTGATGAAGTGGACGGCATACCTCTGGCAAATCGTAGTTACGATTTTACCACATGTCCGTGTAAAATCTCTGATCTGAGAGGGAAAAACTATTGTTTAACATGACATTAAAGCTTTGAACTCTCTTCATTAAATTTTTTTTTAAAATATTGGCACAACAATACAACCACACAGACACAAAGAAATATACCTAACACGGCTAAACGGCACAGATCGGACAAAAATTAAACGTAGATTTATTACCTCACTCACTTATTTTAGGAGGAACAATCACATTACCTGCTTAAAGATATTTTCTGTTCACATTTTGTATCCATGGCAATCAAAACAATGCAAATATATCATGAAATAAAAAACATTTCCAACAATCATATGGGTAGATAATGTGGGGTAAATAAGTATTTCATTATTCAAAAATAAAAAATACTTTCAGATTAATCATATTTTCTGCACAAAATAAAGAAACATAATCATAAATAAAAGCAAAAATATTTGAAGATCTAATACACATAGAAAAGGTATTTAAGACAATGACATGAAAAGAAACATTATATAAAATGACAGCAAACCCTCAAACTTGTCATGTGCCAAGCACAAACTTACCTTCCACACTAGGCATCAAAACTATACCATTAAAAAATAAAATTTACACTGGAGAATAACCACATATTTTATACAAAACAGAAAATACAATCATAAATAGATATAAGAAAGCCTCACTCACATTGAAGACCATTGGCTCAGAAGAAAATTAAGCAAAAATACCTCTCTGCTTGAACAAAATGTATCTTGTATATACTTGTATAACAATCACACACATTCACACAAAATCTATAAAAATACATGCATAGTCACACAAATATTAAAAAATAATTTATTTTTTATTCTCTACAATATTCATATATGGAAACATTAGAAAATAGTATATTTTCTTACTAAATGACATTTTATTAGCTTGCTGCCACATAAATTATACATGATATGTCTACATACATATAAACTTTCCAAAATAAATTAACTTCTTCCTGGATGATATTTGATTGATTATAAATTTATATTTTCCTAATAAAATATTAAAAAAATATTTTACAACAAACCAATTAAACTATCATAAATCTTTATATTTTAAAATGCACAAATTAAAATAGCAAATAAACAAAAAAAAAATTATAACTATCCATTAACATCTAATTTAAAAAAAAATAAAATCAAATTTTCTATGAAATTTTTTTAATTTAAATTGAAAACCGTAGTGAAAGTATTAAAAAAAAAACTAACCCGACTAATAACAAATTATTGTAACCGTTGGTTTTGTACTGATACAAATTCATAAATTACGAAATAAGTAAATAAATTGTTTGATGCATACTATCCTACGAAGTCCGTATGCGGTCCTTTTGCTTTGATTTTATGCCAACTTGCCGGCCTTCACGCAATTTATCTGTGAATTCATAATTACGAACTAACTAAAAAAAAAAGAAGAAAATTAAGCAAAAATACCTCAGAAGAAAATTAAGCAAAAATACCTCTCTGCTTGAACAAAATGTATCTTGTATATACTTGTATAACAATCACACACATTCACACAAAATCTATAAAAATACATGCATAGTCACACAAATATTAAAAAATAATTTATTTTTTATTCTCTACAATATTCATATATGGAAACATTAGAAAATAGTATGATATTGCTATCAGGATTCAACTGTGTAGTTTCGAGTCAAACTCATTGACCCATGTTTCATGAAACATGGGTCAATGAGTTTGACTCGAAACTACACAGTTGAATCCTGATAGCAATATCATAATTTGACACGCTGTGGAAAAATACCTCCTACTTATCATTAGAAAATAGTATATTTTCTTACTAAATGACATTTTATTAGCTTGCTGCCACATAAATTATACATGATATGTCTACATACATATAAACTTTCCAAAATTAAAAAAAAACCTAACCCGACTAATAACAAATTATTGTAACCGTTGGTTTTGTACTGATACAAATTCATAAATTACGAAATAAGTAAATAAATTGTTTGATGCATACTATCCTACGAAGTCCGTATGCGGTCCTTTTGCTTTGATTTTATGCCAACTTGCCGGCCTTCACGCAATTTATCTGTGAATTCATAATTACGAACTAACTAAAAAAAAAGACTTGAGTGATGCTCACATGCGGACTTTCTGCTTTGATATTATTCCAGAATTCCGCGCCTTTATTCAACTTATCGGTTTTATAGCCGCTGTAGTAGAACTTCGCTAGTCTTGTAAGCCATTTTAATCCCTCTGGAACTTTATACAGTTGCGGACAAAATCCTACATAGAAGTCCTCCAGGACGGCCATCGCTCCCTCCTCCAAATCCGGCAGCTCCTCCAAAAGAGAGAAATTCTGAATAGTCAGATATCGTAGCTTGGGAAACCCGGAGGACTTTCCAAACGCCTTTAGTATTTTCGTAAAACTGTTATTACAATCTAAAAACAACCTTATCAAGTTAGGCATTGCTTCTAATTCCGGAAAATTGCAAGATTCACAGGCCACTAGTTTGAGATGCGTCAGATTTCTTAGCCCACACACCCAATTTGTGACAGCAAATTTCATCAGTTTAAGTGTTTGTAGATACTGCAGGGCAGAGGGATTCTGCGCTAGATGTGATGCACTAGATGAAGTAGATTTAATTGACAGATGCAGCATCTTGAGTAACTTAGCAATTGCTCCGTTTCCGGGACTACTCAACTGCATTTCATCTTTAACTTCTATGCTTAACTCCTGAAGACAGGTTAATTTGGCAACATCCTCCAACTTTAACAATCCATCGTCTTCACCAGAGAGCCTCACCTCATTCGATCTCAATACCCGCAAAGATACCAGCTCTGATATTCCCTTCGGCAGACTCACCAGCTGATGATTGCAATCAATTATATTGAGATGCTGTAGACACTTGAGTTCACTGATCCAGCAACAGGAGACTCTTAAGACCTTTCACACAGATTGGTACCTCTTTAATTTCTGTGCATGATAAATTTAAAAGCTTGAGAAGTCTTAGCTTTCCAACACAGCCGGGCAATGTGGAGATCTTACTTTTGCTTAAGTCGAGAACCCTTAATGATCTCACGGGACTGAAGAATTTTTTCTCAATTTTTTCAATGGGGTTTTGATATAATGACAGAGTGCGAAGAGACATGTGACAAGATGCCCTCCGTTGATCGATGACTACGTCATCTTTCTCCTTTTTGCCCAGTAAAATTCTTTTTGCAGATGTGATGGCACCATCAACAGCAAATGTACATCGGTTGCTTCTAGATATATCAATTGCCAGATCGTGCAGCAAGTCATGGACCTTGCAATGTTTGACAAGATGCTCATCCTCCTCTACTTCAAGCAAGCACAGCTTGACCAACTGATCAACATAACCGCAAGCAACTTCCCACTGGTTTTGCCCTTCACACTGCTGTTTATCATGAGGGATGAACCCTTCCGCTATCCAGAGATTTATGAGATATTCCATATCTATTAACTTATAGTCAGGAAAGAATGATAAATAAGAAAAACAGGGCTTAAGAGCTGGCTCCAAGAAGTCATAACTCAGTCTAAGAGTCTCCATAACTTGTTTTTTCTCATCACTGTCAGTTTTCCTCAGCTGATCTAATTTGAATGTCCACTGTCTTCTATCTTCGATTTTGTAGAAAGAAGCTCCTAATATCTTGAGAGCCAGTGGTAAGCGGTTGCATTGCTTTTCAACTTCAGAAGCTATCGCTTGAAGGTGACCTGGGGGGCGATTACCTCCGAAAGCATGCGCACAGAACAGCCGCCAACTATCTTGCTCTGATAAGGGCTCCATCTTGTAAGCGACAGCGCGAAGCTTTTCGGAAACTTCCATACTCCTGGTTGTAACTAATACTTTACATTGACTTTCATGGTAAATAGGAAGACCAAGGAGCTTAATGATATTATCCTGTTCTGAATACCTCCAGACGTCATCCAACACGATCAAAGACTTCGTTCCTTCTAAACGGGCAAGAATCAGCTCCGCCGCTCGCTCTTCAGTTACATCCTTAACGGTATCCTTCAAATCTCCCATGTGTGACGCTAAATCACACTGTAATTTATGAACAGAATATGACTGTGATATGGAAAGCCAGATTGAATGCTTATAGTCTTTTCTTGTTCTGTGAAGAACGCTTTGGAGAAGAAATGTCTTACCTACTCCGCCTTGTCCCACCACGGAAATGACAGAAGCAGCTGAGTCATCTATCATGGTAATGAGCTTTTCAAGCTTGGGCTCAATCCCTACAGGGCGTGAATCACGGGACGGGTGACAATTCTCCTTCACCGCTGCACTGCTGGACTGTTGTTCGGCTTGTTGCGGCAGTAAATCCCGGAACAGATTCTGCTCGTTTCCATTTGCAATAATTTTGTCAATTTTTTGTTTAAGCTTTTGAATTCTTTTTCCCAGTTTAAAGCGCAACCTTAAATTATGTCCAGTTATACTGTCAGTGTAAAGAGGGCGAACAACACACTCTTCAACAATGTCCTCTGCGTCCCAGGCAATAACCCTCAAGCGGTCCAGCAATCTTTCGACGCGCTTATCTTGCACAGCCGATGAATCCGCATATTGGAGATGACCTTTTATACTTATGAGTTTCTCCTGCAACCATTCAAAATCCTGAGTGAAGTTGTAAACCAGCTATATCTCTTCAGCTGCTGTTTGAGCTATCGCCTCAGCAATTTTGCCAATAACAGTAGTTAGAATTTCCAGTATTAACCTGTTATTACTAATAGTGAGAGTGGATGTAGAATGTCTCTCAAATTCGTTTCCACGCCCAACTACAACAGATCGAAGTTGCTTAAGGATGCGTTAAAACAACTTGAACTTTCTATCTCTGTGTTTTATGTGCGTGTTGCCCTAAAACTTACAAGCGCGAGAAAACTTATTCTGTAGAGTTTGCGGACGAAAAATACTAAATGGGTACTTTAACATGTTGACATGACCCCACCAACGAGTAAGTACTTTTGCATTAAAATTGTATAAAGTAATTAATTCATAGTAGGGTTAAAGTAAATAAAGCAATTAACCTATGTTTAATATGAACTACCAATCCTTTACGGATTGTTTTATAAATTCAACTACTTGAACTTACGAGTATCTCATATGTAAAATGATACTTTATTAGTGATTCTTTATATTCACATATTTTATCATACGTGGAGAAACCTCTAGAGAATGATTGGAGGACATACCTTTCAATATTTTGTATGGGTAATTAAATGAGATATAGGGAACATAATTATAAATTATCTATATTTTTAGATGTCTTAGTTGAGACAACGAAAAACCATTAGAGCGAAGCTTTATGTTGAAAATTTCTAAGGAAAGTGTGTTTGAATAGGTTGAGCAGTTAAGCCCATAAGGACCTAGTACAACACTGATGAGGGTGGTCAAGCACACTCAATTGATGTAAAATTGATACAAAATCATCCATCTCAAGCACACTCAATTGATGTAAAATTGATACAAAATCATCCATCTCAATTAGTCATCCTAATCCAAATCGTAAACATTATTGATGTAATGTTGAAAATTGCATCCTATGAAATTTCATATTCCATAGCCCCCCTCTTTCAATAATTAAAGACAATAATGCAATATCCCTTTCAATCTAGCCTTAATTTAATTTTTAATTTCCTTAATTTATTTTCTTCTCGATGTTAAGGTGAATTCATGTTGTGGATTACCATGCGTTGTGCACACGTTTCCATGTTGCATGAACATCCCAAAAATTTATTCCCGGTTCTAGTAGTTGTTTGGATGTTATACTTTTGCCTATCTATGAGTGTAATGACTTTGTATCTTGTAGCCACATTGAAACAACAATTTGCATGACTATGCCATGTCCAGACTCTTCATTTTGGTATCTCTCACTATCAATCTTGATCAATCTTGCATTATTTTCTCATTCTCAATAAATTTCTCACATTCTAAGATCTTTCAATCTCTCTTGCATTTTCGCAACCATTTCTTCACCATATCCATTACATTTTTTCTCTCTATGTTGAAGCTGTTGCATTATTGGAACATCATTTTAAATCTTGGAGATTGCATCCTCTCCCTAAAGTAGTCGAGGGTTATTCACCCCTTGAGATCGGGCCATTTCAAGGGTGTTGAATTTCCTCCTCTACATTTTGGTGAACCTGACATGAACTCATCTTTGCTCTAGAGTCTATCAAAATTTTATTCTTTTTTTATTCCTTTTTTGGACTGATTGTTGTGATATTATTCTGACTTTCAATACCCAACCTGGAACTTCCAACCATGTAGTTAAAAGAAGCATTCCAAACTCAGACATAGGTTCAAGATGTCAGTTCAATCCAACCTATCAAGGTCCTAACTTGGAACACTTCACTATGTATATATATCACTTCACTATACGCCTCCTTGCATTTTGTTTTTCCATCTATAAATGTTAAAATAAATTCTCAACCAAAGCACTCCCTCAAGCTCTTCTTCTCCTATAGACCAAAAATCTACTCTTAGGAGGGTGCATTTAAAGAGTTTGAGGACTTTATAAATCATGATAACTTGTAACTCAAGATGTTCCTATTATCAGTGGTGATATGCATACCCATGTCTCGTCATTTACTACTATGTTTAGTGATTTTCTCTATCATGATGAGTTGTTAAGAAAACTATTCTTGTGGTCTCTTAAGGAAACTACGTTGGAGTGGTTTTTCTCCCTTGAAAATTCTATATCCACCTTCAAGAAATTAATCAATCAATTCTTACAATAGTTTTAGGCTAACATTGGGATGAAGGTCACCTTTACTAATATCGTCCATTTTAAGTAAGGGACTCATGGGTGTTAAAAATATGTGAATAGATTAAATGCTCAGAGAATTAAATCAAAAACAGACAAAATAACATAGCATGTACCTTGGGAAAACCCTCCTCTTAAGGGAGAAAAACACAGCAACAAAGATCTCTCTTATATATATGAAGCAACAGTGGCAATCTTTACAAATTACAATGTGGTCTAACTCAAGACCAATATGCAGTACCTGGTAATGAATAAAATACAGATAAGAACCTTTAGATCACACCTGGCACTAGTAGAATACAGAGTTGACAATGTTCGCTTTGCACTAGAAAATCAACACTATGCAGTGTTCGCACTTGCTTGTTGAACTTATCTCTCCGACAGGCTCGCACTTGATGAATGTCACTGGTCTGATAAGTTCAATGATAAGCCTCTAACAAGTTCACACTTTGCCAATCTGGTGAATTCGATGATGAACCTCAGATAAGTTCGCATTAAACAATATTGTATCTATGCTTAGATCACAACCAAATTCGCATGAGATCAACAGTTGAGATTGCGCTGAGATCAAACTTCAGTATGACTTGAACTAGTAAATTCACTGATCAACTTTCGCACTAGTCTTAGCAGAGTACGCACTCAAGAATATGTTTTACTGATCTGTTTCTTTGATGCATTGAACAAAGGATGGACAACCTGAATTCGCACTGAAATATCAGTTGTATTTGCACTTTTTGGTGTCTGATATGTATGCACTTGAGTAAGCAATTAGACTGAACAAGGATGATGAGCATGGATGAATCACAGTCAATATATACAAGATGAAGTGGGAGAGATGCCTCCCTCCATAACTTTTATGTCGGCCTTTGTAAAATCGCATCTTATTCTTTATTGAAGTCGGCTTTGATAAGTGTTCACACCTCTTCACAAGAGGTTGGCCACCTTGTGAAATATCCTTTAATAATAGTCAGCTTCAGTTAAATATGTTCTAATAAAAATCAACTTGATTTCTTTTATGTCGGCCATGAGATGATCATAATACAAGACAATGAATGCAAATTGAATAGCCAACGACTATCTTCAATTTACGTCTTCCAAGAAAATGCTGAGCTGGAAGGAGCTACCGAAGCTGCTAATACATTAACAATGGGAAGGTGACCAATTTGATTGCTTGCTAGAAATATTTATTTTCTTAGATCTGTTATGCCTAGCTTGATTCTGATCTCCAACATGTGTTTATGGGAAATCTATAGCTAACATTAAGTTAAGAAGTTATCTTAATGAAATATCCATCTTTTGAACATATATGTATAATTATTAGAGACTAGAAGTAGACATGATGACATAGTACTGGGGTTGCTCATTGTCCTCCCATCTCGATAGTCAGAAAACTATGTCTATTTTTGGAGAGTCCAAAAAGAATAAGGTAGTAATGAATGTGGTTTTTGTTTCTACTGAAAGAGAGCACTACATGGCATAACAAAATTTTCAAAAAATTATTTGAATCTTATACCAGTATTCTTGAAAAGTTTCCTGATGACAAAACATATCCCAATTGGTAGAATGTACAAAATTTCTTCCAATATCATTGAGTCCTAGGACATGAAACTGAATATTGTGTGCATCTTTGACATGTAATCCAAGACCGCATAGATAGCAATGCCATCTAACTCAGTGATACAAGAAAAAAAAATCTATAGCTAGGATAATAACAAAGTACAAATCTAAATAGATCCATTTTCTTCTCATTCTACTAATCTAATCACAATTTCATCCATTTCTTCTGAACCCAACTGTTTTATGTATGTGAACATGGTCTTGTTTGCCTTCATTCCTTCCAAGATTCATGCGGATAAAATTCCTGATATAAAATTTACATCACTCGACTTCCCCCTTAATAGGGAGCCTTAACCTTTATATGTCCCCACTCTTGTCAACGACAACATAGTTATTGGTGTTATGGTTGACCCTGTTAGTGTGGTTAATGTCATTACAAAGAAAACACTCTTTATTAATTGAAATAAAGAAAAAGAGGGTGCAATCACCAAATGAGATTAACAAATGGGTGCACTAGATTTTTTGATTAGTTGTTTCACTCAATTATGAGGGGTATAATGCATAAATAACAATCATAAAACAAACCTAATTTATATAACAGTAAAATTGTAGGTCTTAAGATGCTAAAATTATGTTTACCTTTTTGAAGAAGTGTTATTTTGGTCCTTACTAAGGATTCATTCGCCCAGTGGCAAATGGATCCTTGCTAAGGTTCTAGAAAAGTGATTTCTAGGTCCAATTCATTGATCCTAGGTGTTCGGTCCCAAAATTCAGAAATAAATTTTGTAGCTTATTTTCTGTGATATTGCAAGAAAGGTGACAACTTTGACAACTTTGCAACTTTGAATTTTTTAATTTCTCCAATTGATCATCAACCTAAAACCTGCAATCACGCATCAATGAGAGGGAAATTTTTGACTTTTAGGGACTAGGGTTTTCCTTTGTCAAACCCCATTTTGGTAATTAAACCTTGTAATGAAATAATGCATAAAAGGAAAGATGAATGACCAATGTAATGTTGTAACTCACCAATCCTCAATTGACCCTTGGAGTACAAATCAACAATCTTGTATGAAGTAGCCTTTATGAATCTAGATCTTGATACCCACACTTGATTACAAACAACAGGTCTTGAATATGCTTGAATTAGATCCTCAATGATCAACAACACGCATGATGCACAATGCCTTTGACATTATGAAATAGATCTTTAATTGCTACAATAAGCTTCAATAATTTTCCCTTGAATTCCTTTGAAATTCTCTATAGTTCTCTTGTAAAAGTACTCTTAATTTCTTATGAAATTATAGGACGAGATTATGTGAGTTAACCTTATATTTATACTTAACTTGAGATTTAATCTTGAAATTCAAATAACACAAGTTGAGGTTAGATCTAGGATTTGAAATTATTAAAATCCCACCAAAAACACATCCCAATTAGGGTTTCCTAAGTTAGTGAGGACCCATTATCCATAGGGTGAATGGGTTCTTGCATACCTAACTAGGACCTATTTTGGGGAATGTGAAATGTCATGTCAAAAGGGGGGTCCTAAGACCTAGTGAGGACCCATTCGCTAGGTGGAGAATGGGTCCTAGGTCACTATCCTAGGACACAAAACTTATAAAATTAAGCGTTGTGAAATATTATTAATGAGTTTTAGGCTTTATCCTTGAGAAAATGCAATAAATTAGGCTTCGATATCAATTTAAGGGGCAATTAAGCTCAATTAACCTCAACTAATTAATTAAAGCCCTAGATTAGTGTGAAAGTGTAAAGATACACTTTACAACACCCGAAATAAGACATCATTAAGTCCATTTTTATGAAAAAGGGTCATATAATTTATGTGAATGTGTAAAACACATTACAACACTAAATCAAGCCAACATTAGGCTCATTTATCATTAATTATTCTCAAATTAAGTAAAAAGGGATACTTTTTCTGATACTACATTAATGGTTTATAAAAAGAGAATTATGAGGAATGAAAGGTTGTAATCAACACTCATGAGGGCATCATTGTACCACCCACGTAAATGAAGAAAATAGGTGTTCTAAAGGCCAAGTTCACCAAAATAAAATGAAGAAAATAGGTGCTCCATATTTTGGAAGGTGGAACACAAGCTAGGTGTTTAGGGGACCTAGACCAATTTTCTTAAGGTTTCATTCAAGGAAAACCTAGAGATATCCATCCAAGGATAGAATAAGGGAAAGATATCTGCTAAGATGGATGTCATGGGGTGCAATTAAAGACTAAAAGAGGGCTCACCACCATGCCAGTGCTTGGAAAGACAAGAAATGTAAAAGATATTCAAAATCTAACTATATGACCTAAATTATGAAACTACAATGTAGAATAAAACACTGAGAACGATAAGAGGGCCACCTAGAAGAAGGATGAGGTCAAAACAAGGTTCAAAACCCTAAAATTTTGATATTTAATGTCCACTAGAACTCATACGCTAGTCTGGGCGATTTAGTCCCAGACTAAGGTTTTTGTGCAAAAACTAGAATCTATCAAAGACTATTATGAACCTACTGAAACCTAAAAAATGGTACTATTGGGACTCATAAGATAGAAGTGGTGGTTTATTCCCAGTATTAGGTTTTCGCTAAAATTTTGTTACTCTTTGGTTATCTCCTATAACTTCCTTCATGCTATATCTCTTAGTCAGAAACATTGATTTGCAACCTATAGGTGACTTTCTGTGATCTTGCAAGTAAGGAGACAACTCCAACAACTTTCTCCAGTCTTGTAACTTAGTCTTCAAAGATCCTTGAATCTCTAAGACACCTAGATCTATAATCACACATGTAGAGAGAGAGAAACTTGTCGATTGTTACGAAATATGGGTTTTCCTTGGTTAGACCCTATGATGAAACAATGAAATGTGAACATGAAACATGAAATATGAAACATGAACAATGGTACCTTGAATTATTTCTTGAGATGTAAATATTGATCTTGGATTTTGAATGCTACATCACAACACTAGCTCAATAACATGCTTGATGCTTGATGACCTTGACACGATAATGGATCTTGAATTGCTGCAACAAATAATGGAGAAGTCTAATCTTGAATGCTTTAGAAATTCTCTTGTCAAATATCTAATGCTTTTTTCATCACCAAATTTCTGTTAGGAATTCTCTCTTGAAAGTATTAGGTGAAAATGACTGAACGAACCTTGTATTTGTAATTATTTATGCCAAATTTCCTGAAATTAAAACACTACAAGCTGACATTAGATGTAGGAAGATAATATCCCACTAAGAAATTAATTTAAATTAGGTCTTGATTAGAGTGGGAATCATATGCCCAAGGTGGCATATGAGCCCTAGTGGCTCAAAACTAGGGCACAAACTCTAATACATGTCTTGTTTAATGTGAAATTCAAAATCAGGTCCCAGGATCTAGGTGGGAGTCATATGCCCAAGGTGGTGAATGATTCCCAAACCACTAAATCTGGAACACATGACCCAAAAGATTTAATTATGATTGGTTATTTGGTGTATCAGGATTATCTTTGGAAAAATGCATTTAATAAGGCTTGTGGATGCAAAATAGGGAAAATTAAGGCATAGATAAGCCCAATTAATTAATAAAACCCTAGTTTAGTGTGAAAGTGTTAGGATACACTTCACAACACCCTAAATAAGGAACCTTTAAGTCCATTTAGTTTAAAAATGGCCCTAAACATAGTGTGAAGGTGTGAATAAATACACTTTTCAACACTAAATTAACGAAAAATTAGGTCTATTTATTCTAAGAGGGCCCCAAACCTAATGTGAATGTGTAAAACACATTAAAACACTAGATAAAGGAAATATTAGGTTCAATTTAATGTTAATCATTGCCAAATTAAAGTGTGAAAATGAAAAGGGGTACATTTTTCTACACTACATTTAGCCCCCACTTTAGTGAGAGGAGGAACTTGCTTCAAACTTGTTGTGCATGTTTTGCACACACGCCCCGCCGTAGGCAGGGACCCCCTTTTTTTCGCTCCCGACAGGCTGCTTTGCTCTTGTCTTGTTTTGCATGCCCCATTTCCAAGCCCAAATTGGTCATGTGCCATCAAACGTTCAAATTCCCCTACCCATATTCACCTACTTGGGGTATTAAAATCTGTGGAGAAATAAAGTCCCCCATCCCTTTCTACCTTTTGTCTTGCTTTCACTGTTTCAGAAACATCCGTGGACCCCTGTCGGCCCAGTTTCCACATTTTTGGCTTTGGGGACAACCTTTTGGTAGATTTGGCATGTGTTTGGGGTGTTTCAATGAACTGCCAAGGTTTCATCAACGTTTCGTTAAGTTTCGATGGTTTTGGAGCTTTCCCTCCGGAATTCCCTTCCTCCTTGGCTATTTTGAAACATCTGTGGACCCTCGTCACTCCCGTTTCCTCAATTTTGACTTTGGGATCACCCTTTTTTAGATCTGGGATGTGCTTGATGTGCTTAAATGAACTGCCGAGGTTTCGTCAAAGTTTGGTTAAGTTTCGGTGGTTTCGGAGCTTCATCCCCCTTTTGCTGTTTTGAAACTTCCGATGGATGCCTCCTTCCCAGCCTCTGGAGCCCGGCCCCTCTGTGGCCGTTTCTGGGGTTCTGCCTCTCCGTCGTCGTTTTAGAACTTCTGGCGGCCACCTCCCTCCCGGCCTTCGGAGCCTGGCCCCTCCGTGGCCGTTTCCGAATATATGCCTCTCCGTGGCCATTTTGGAACTTCCTGCGGCCACCTCCCTCCCGCCCTTCGGAACCCGAGCCCTCTGTGACCGTTTCTGGGGCTCCATCCCTCCTTGGCTATTTTGAACATCCGGAAGCCTGCCTCCTTCCCTGCTCTTTTGAACATCCGGGAGCCTGCCTCCTTCCCGGCTATTTTGAACATCAGGGAGCTCGCCTTCTCCCTAGCTATTTTGAATATCCGGGAGCCTGCCTCCTTCCTGACTATTTTGAACATTCTGGAGTCTGCCTTCTTCCCGGCTGTTTTGGATTTCGTCCGCTGTCTGCCTTCTGGCTTTCTTCCGCCATTTTTTCGCCCTTTGGCGCTCGCACCCTTGAAACACGCATTAATGTTTATGGTCCAAATGAGCTCCAAATATGAATATCAATATATTTTGATGATGCATGGATAGATCTAACCGAAAATTTGTAGGTTTGACTGACATTTTCCTTAACTCATGTATAAATGCACTTACGACACTTCGTGTTTGCAGGAGTCAAGAAGCCTTCTGTAGGTCTATCGAAGAGGCTCATTGAGGGAGTTGTCCTACCTTTTTCCAGATGAAGATGATTTCTAAGGAGCTTTCTACCTGAATCAGAGGCTGCCAATCCATTGATGCCAGTTGTCAATGAGCTTGTTTGATCCAAGGAAGACCACTGCAAGCACATCAAGCAAAAGGAAGCTTTTAGGCAATTTCAGCTACAGTGAAAAGGGCAATTAGCTAAATGACAAAATTGCTATAGTGACTGGCACTAGATGAAAAAACAGGGAAAAGACAAGGAATGTATTTTAAATTGCTAGATAATGAGGGGTAGAAGAAACCCTAATGTAATTGAATCTGAGCCACTCAATACAAATTAATCCTAGCCATTCATTTGGGCTTTGGAAAACTATAAATAGGGGCTTGCCCCTCATTTGTAAGGGTTGGAGAATTGATGTAAATACATTCTACAATAATAAAAAGCAGCATTGCATGATTTATGGGTGTTCCTTTTGAGTTTTCTCTTTATGTATGCATAGTTCACCTTCCATGTTAGTTTTAGTGTTAGTTTCTTGAATGGGAGTGGTGATGGTGTTTGCTGTTTTAGTATTTGATGGATTTTCAGCTCATGCTTTTTGTGGTTCATTGATGATGAGTCACTTTGCAAAGCTAGTCTGAGCTCATTACTTCATTGCTGCAACTTAGTTCAATTACATGTGCAAGATGTGCATGTGCAATTTGAAAATCTGTAGTCCTTAGAAGATTGCACTAGTTTTGTGCAACTGTAGGTTTCTCTTGGCCAAGCAAAACCCAACTTAGGAAGTCTGTCTACTTTAGCAGCCACCATTGTTACTGTTCATTCATAGCTTAGGATTAGAATAGCTTTCTTAACCCTTCTCCTTTGCTATTTTTTTTAATCCTTGGTTAGAGTAGGACCCAAAGCATCACCATGAAGCTAAATTAGATGAATTTGATGAGTTTCAACTTGCTGTTTTCAGTGGACAGCCACTGTTCATTCACTTTCAACACTTTGAAACTGCATTTGCAAACCCAACTTCCATGCTTTATAACTCATCTGTAAGATGGCCTTGTGATTCCAGCAAATCACATAAAACTACTGAGGTATCTAAGCACTCTCATGACTTGACATTTAAGAGACCTTGGGATAGTGTTCTACAATTCGATTGTGGGAGATTGTCTTTCATGAGAGGTAGTGCACCTACGCACTGCCTGTGTTGAGAAGTGCATAAAAACACCATCAATAGAACTGGCGCTAGAAGGAGGGCTTGACATGTTGAGGCTACGAAGTTGAAAGTTGGAAGTTGAGAAAGGAACTTTCAGGAAGAAATCTGAGATAGGGAGATCTCTTTCAATTCAAAAGTCAAAAAATTTTGAAGACAAACAAGAGCTGAGTCGAAATGGAGCAGCATTTGCAAATCAATATCACTCAGCTACATGCAAATTTGAATAAGAGACTGAAGAAGCCATTGGAGCAATTTGCATTGGGGGATAGATGTCGGATCCATTGCACTTGTAGGCATAGTGAATTGGGGTGTCTAACATTCTTGGATAGAATTGAGAAGGTCTTGTAGGGAGAAATTCCCTTTTGGAAAATATATTAGCCTTTAGCCCTTGCAAACTCGAAGGAAGAATTGATAGCCATGGCAGCCAAGGCATTCAAGGAGCTGATCAAGGAACATTTGAGTAGCAAGGATGGACCAAGATTGGAGGAAATATTAATGTCTTGTTGGTGCATATTTCACAATGCACCCCATTCTGAATTCACTTGCTCGTCATGCACAAAAATCATCGCTCAAGCTAGGGGTTGTTCGAACAAGTTGGAGCAGCCAACTCTCAATGAAGAGGAGTTGTCCAATGAGGCAGAAGAGTTGTCAACATCCGGAGGACAGCAAAATAAAGATGAACCAAGAAATTTGACGCAAGTTGGTGTTGGGACAGCAGACATAGAAAATGAAAACCAAGAGGGAGGAGCTAAAAGTCTTGGGACAGCAAATTGCATTGATGAAAATCTGATTGTAACCAATTTAGTAGGTTTTCCCTCCATTGAAGAAGAGCAGTCCTCCACTCAAGAAGAGGAACGAATGGAAATTGAAGATGAATTAACAGAATTTGCAGCAGTATATGCTAGGACAACCAACGCAAATGCTGAAAATCAAGAAGAGGAGGTTGAAAGCCTTAGGGCAGCAGAAGGAGATGATCAAAGCATGAGCAAAATCAGGCCAGAAGACCTCTTCTTCTTAAATGGCAGTGATTGAGAATCTGAAAATGTAGATTTGGGGGAGTGGGAACAACCACTCACTATGGCTGTCTACCATCATGCTTCTTTTTCAAGTGATGAGGAGGACCCGATCATGGATAGATATGACCAACTAGTCTCCAGACTAGTGAGGGATTGGACTGAGTTAAAATACCAAGCTGATTTGGAGATATTGCTGCTCCCAAATTGGTGTCGACTCCATGATTCATCACACTCAGAGCTCACATGTAAGTTATGCCAAGAGGCCATTGAGCAAGTCAAGGGACAAGGGGCACAACCAAGCACACCACCTCCCGCAGCCACTTCAAGGGTTGAGGAAAAGACCAAATCCCAAATCAAGTGATGGCTTAGCTGAAGGCAGACCTCAAGAGGATGTTGGGGCAGTAATAGAGGGACAGCAATACAGTCTCAGACTTCTGAGCGATGGAGTAGATAAAGAGGGAATGTTGTCCACCAGTCACCAAGAAGTTCTTCCTCTTGAAGAGTAGTTGCGCACCATGGACGATGGATTTTTTGGCGAGTCTTCAGAGGGAAATTGTGTAGTATACTTTGGTCCCCTTGATGAGGTTCCATCAATTGATGATTTTTTTCCATTAGGAGCTGCACTATGAAGGTATGCTCATGCCGAGGAAGAGCACATCCCAGAAAATGGTAGCGATGAATACATAATCCATGAGCCCCCGAACGGTGATGCACTAGAGTTTCCAGATTGGGAGAGGAGCTCCTTCTCCATTTATAGCGATAGTGACCAAGAGGAAACAAGTGGACGCCATGAGGAGATACATGAACAACAAAAGGAAGAAGATAAAGGTGGAGGTGTTTCGATGGCTCCCAACAAATATGATGAGCTTGGTCAACCGCGGGCTACAACTAAGGGTCCTTCCATCTCAATCTTTCCAGATTTTCCTTCACAACCAGAGAGATGCAATAGGATAGATTTGCGTATGTCATCATCCCATGACACTGAACATCACGAAAATAAGTCTAACACCTAGGAAAGGAGATGGGACAGCATGTTGCCCCTTGAAGACATCAACCAAGAAGAGGTTTTGGCAACGGAAACCCACACAGATGAGGTGTACTTCCTCGAAGAACAACCAATTGGGACTGTGGATCTATCTCACAGCTTGGAAGAGTTGTTTGCTGCCCCGTCTTCCCAGCCTTATGCACGCTTAATGTCCAAAGTGCTGCACCCTCCACCGCACCCACCCGAGGCTGTCAATGCAACAATCAAGGATGTTATGCTTGCTCTCGACTGTCCAACATTGCCACCTCCATATGACAACATCCAGGTTTTATCCTTCCTTGCCCCTATCATTTCTCATAACTGCACTTATTATTTTGATTATGGGAATAAGGGAAAATGAACATGTTGATTAACCATGGGTTCAATGAGCCTTCTCAATTGCTGATTTTTCATGATGACGCAATTGAACTTGAGTGCTGCAATGGTGAATTTCTTTTTTTAGAATATAAAGATAAATTTGCATGGTTAAGAATGATAACAATTGTCAGTTTGCTTATGCATGCTTTGCAAAATCCAATGAATGTTAATGTCAGCTCACCCTACCTAAACATAGTGCTTTGTAAATATCTTTGTACATAGCTCATTTTTGAGTAGTATAGGTTTCCTGTAAATACTCTGCTTTCCTGCTTTCCTTAGGTTAGTTAGTTTGTGTAGGTTGCTTGCTTTGTTTGCTTTTTGTTTTCTTTTGTTTTTCTATTGCTTTGCTTGGGGTCCCTTTGCTTTTAGTTGGGAACATCTGTGCGCACAACAACCATACTTATCGCTTGGGGTTGTTTTACGTATTTCTTTGTCAAACTCTAATCAAGTCTTCAGAGTGGATGGTGGAGGTCTTCTATTAGTGTCAAGCGATCTGGGTGTTTAATTCAAAGAGGATAAGTTGTTGGTTTAGTCTGACTTTGACATATTCTAAAATCTTATAGCTCTTACACATCTTAAGAATTTGACGGTCACTATATGGCCTTTTGTGAAGTCTAGTTAAGTGAAAAATCTAAAATTCTGCTCCAGCACCACTGTGATTTGCAGCCCTGAGCGTGAGCTTCAATGCTTGCAGGTTGAAATAAAAGAGCTGAAAAGAGAAAAGAAAGAAAGAAAGAAAACATTGAAAATTAAAAGAAAGAAAAAATTCAACTTTTCAAGGGTATTCGAACAACTCTACCGGGGCTATGGACGCCCGGCCGGCAATAGAGCAATGTTCGGGAGAATCATAGCGATAACCTCGTCGGGGCTATGGACGCCTGACTGGTAGCGAGGCAATGTCTCGGATGCTTTTGGAGTTAGAATAAACTACGTAGCTTAACTGAACGAAGCTTGGGTTCCTGTAGCAACTGAAGAATGGGAATTAGCGCAATTGCACACTCTTGGATTTTCTACGTACTGAAGGTTGGGTTGGCTAATGGTTTTCATCCTTTAGATTAGGTGTCTGGTTTGTTTGCCCTAGCGAGAGGGTCAAAACCAGAGATTCTGGGTTCGTGATTCCAGTTTGTCATCAAAATGCTCTGGAGCATTTCCCCAGCGAGTCGCCATTTGTTGTGCATATTTTGCACACACGCCACGTCGTAGGCAGGGACCCCCTTTTTTTCACTCCCGACAAGCTGCTTTGTTCCTGTCTTATTTTGTATGCCCCATTTCCAAGCCCAAATTGGTCATGTGCAATCAAACGATCAAATTCCCCTACCCAAATTCACCTACTTGGGGTATTAAAATCTGTGGAGAAATAAAGTACCCCATCCCTTTCTGCCTTTTGTCTTGCTTTCGCTATTTCAGAAACATCCGTGGACCCCTGTCGGTCTAGTTTCCACATTTTTGGCTTTGGGGACAACCTTTTGGTAGATTTGGGATGTGTTTGGGGTGTTTCAATGAACTGCCAAGGTTTCATCAACGTTTCGTTAAGTTTCGATGGTTTCAAAACTTTCCCTCTAGAATTCCCTTCCTCCTTGGCTGTTTGGAAACATCCGTGGACCCCCGTCGCTCCCGTTTCCTCAATTTGACTTTGGGATCACCCTTTTTTTAGATCTAGGATGTGTTTGATGTGTTTAAATGAACTGCCAAGGTTTCGTCAAAGTTTGGTTAAGTTTATTTGGTTTCAGAGCTTCGTCCCCCTTTTGCTGTTTTGGAACTTCCGATGGCTGCCTCCTTCCTGGCCTCCGGAGCCCGGCCCCTTCGTGGCCATTTCCGAGGTTCTGCCTCTCCATCGCCATTTTGGAACTTCCGGCGGCCACCTCCCTCTCGGCCTCCGGAGCTTGGCCCCTCCGTGGCCGTTTCTGGACTTCTGCCTCTCCGTGGCCATTTTGGAACTTCCGGCGGCCACCTCCCTCCTGCCCTTCAGAACCCGGGCCCTTCGTGGCCGTTTCCGGGGCTCCATCCCTCCTTGGCTGTTTTGAACATCCGGGAGCCTGCCTCCTTCCCGGCTATTTTGAACATCTAGGAGCCTACCTCCTTCCCGGCTGTTTTGAACATCTAGGAGCTCGCCTTCTCCCTGGCTGTTTTGAACATCCGGGAGCCTGCCTCCTTCCCAGTTATTTTGAACATCCGGGAGCCCGCCTTCTTCCCAGCTATTTTGGCTTCCGTCCGCTGTCTGCCTTCTGGCTTTCTTCCTCCATCTTTCCGCCCTTTGGCGCTCGCACCCTTGAAGCATGCATTAATGTTTATGGTCCAAATGAGCTCCAAATATGAATATCAAGATATTTTGATGATGCATGGATAGATCTAACTGAAAATTTATAGGTTTGACTGACATTTTCCTTAACTCATGTATAAATGCACTTATGACACTTCGTGTTTGCAGGAGTCAAGAAGCCTTCCGTAGGTCTATCAAAGAGGCTCATTGAGGGAGTTGTCCTACCTTTTTCCAAATGATGATGATTTCTAAGGAGCTTTCTGCCCAAATCAGGGGCCACCAATCCATTGATGCCAATTGTCAATGAGCTCGTTTGATCCAAGGAAGACCACTGCAAGCACATCAAGCAAAAGGAAGCTTTTAGGCAGTTTCAGCTACAGTGAAAAGGGCAATCAGCTAAATGACAAAATTGCTATAGTGACTGGCACTAGATGACAAAACAGGGAAAAAACAAGGAATGTATTTTAAATTGCTAGATAATGAGGGGTAGGAGAAACCCTAATGTAATTGAATCTGAGCCACTCAATACAAATTAATCCTAGCCATTCATTTGGGCTTTGGAAAACTATAAATAGGGGTTTGCCCCTCATTTGTAATGGTTGAAGAATTGATGTAAAGACATTCTATAGCAATAGAAAGCAACATTGCATGATTTATGGGTGTTCCTTTTGAGTTTTCTCTTTATGCATGCATAGTTCACCTTCCATGTTAGTTTTAGTGTTAATTTCTTGAATGGGAGTGGTGATGGTGTTTGCTATTTTAGTATTGGATGGATTTCTAGTTCATGCTTTTTGTGGTTCATTGATGATGAGTCACTTTGCAAAGCTAGTCTGAGCTCATTACTTTATTGCTACAACTTAGTTCAATTACATCTGCATGATGTGCATGTGCAATTTGACAATCTGCAATCCTTTGAAGATTGCACTGGTTTTGTGAAACTGTAGGTTTCTCTTGGCCAGGCAAAACCCAGTTTAAGAAGTCTATCTACTTTAGCAGCCACCATTGTTATTGTTCATTCATAGCTTAGGATTAGAATAGCTTTCTTAACCCTTCTCCTTTGCTATTTTTTTTAAATCCTTGGTTAGAGTAGGACCCAAAGCATCACCATGAAGCTAAATCAGATGAATTTGATGAGTTTCAACTTGCTGTTTTCAGTGGACAGCCACTGTTCTTTCACTTTCAGCACTTTGAAACTGCATTTGCAAACCCAACTTCCATGCTTTATAACTCATCCGTAAGATGGCCTTGTGATTCCAGCAAATCACATAAAACTACTGAGGTATCTAAGCACTGTCATGACCTGACATCCTAGAGACCTTAGGATAGTTTTCCGCAATTCGATTGTGGGAGATTGTCTTTCAAGAGAGGTAGTGCACCTACGCACTGCCTGTGTTGAGAAGTGCATAAAAATACCATCAACAAAACTCACACTAAAGTAGACATTAAAGAGGGGTGCAAGTGTACCGATGTGGATGGTCTAGGATGAAAAAGATCAAGGAGGTGGCTAAGCCCCCAAGATCCAACAGCCTATGTCAAACCAACATAAGCACAAAAGGGACACATATAAGGTGTACTATATGCAGCAAAACAAGATACACAAACATGTGATGTCCAGGACCTAAAGATGAAAGAAGAAAAGAAAGAAAAGGTGGATCAAGCATCAACCATTTGTCTCACATGTTGTGGATCAGATCTAAGGTTTTTTTCCAAAAATGCATGGTCACTCTAAGGCACCAAAATATTAGGTTGTCTATAGGGTGAGTATCCAAAAATGGTGGCTTAGAAATGGAACATGATGTCTACTATGCAAACAAAACTCATTCTCACAAGGGCTAGTGGAACCTCAAATCATCCACTAGGTGAGACACATATGCATGTAGTCTCAATATGCACTCACACACACAAGCAAGTGGTTATGGGAAAGTCAAGCCTAAGTTTTTCTCCCATACATACAACCATACCAAAGGTACACCTCTCGATAACTTTTATAAGGCACAACACAACAATGAACTTTGAGCTTCATTAGGAAAGAAAAGCTTCGTATGCTAGACACTCATGAACAAACGTGATGGCTCCACAGTAAAGCAAAGTGTGTCATGAAAGGTGTCCATATAATAGTCATTGTAAATGAAAAATGTGTAAGATACGTTCAAAGGGATTTTTCTTAGTTCATGTAAGGTATCTTCTTAGGAAACATTGTGTATAATGTCTCCAAAATAGGAAAAATAAAAGAAATGTCACACTCTAAGAGGAAATCAAACCCAATGATACCACCAAGAAAAGGATTCATCTTAAGAAGAAAGAAAATAACATAGAGAAAAAGGAATGTTTATGTATGCCCCTAAACAAACAATTTTTGGGTATGAGGGATCTCTTACACTTCTAGGGTTTTGGACCTAAAAGGAGAGAGGTACACCAAAAATCTTAATGGCTCATTGAAGAAATGCAAAGATGATTGAAATATTTAAAAGAGGAATGTCCTAAATGCTGGAAACTAATAAAAGAGATTAAATACTAAATGTAAACTGAGGAAATGTAAATTTTTCAAAAACATAGTGTTGTATGCAAAAAAAACCTAAAAATGCAAGGAAACAGTAATGAAAACTTACGAGAATTGAAGTGTGCACCTGGACGCTGGAAAAGGATGGAATGGAGTTTTGGAATCTTGGAAAATTTACCGTTACTACCAACTGGGATTTGTACACCATGCTGGGCGAATTAGTCCTACTTTGGGAAGACTACCAGAATAGGTTTTGGGCAACTAGGTACCCAAATCTACATAAAACCATTTTTCAGGCTAGGCAGTGGGACTAATTTGCCACAAATTGAAAATCAGTCCACTTCTGATTTTTCATAAATTCGGGATAGGAAATTTATCCTTCAATCTACCTTTGTGCTCCTAATACAAATCCTAGTATAAAACTACAAAATTTGACCTGTAGGTGTTCCCGAAGATTCTATTAGGGTTTTGATCACTTTGAATAGCTTTGATGATTTTTTGACAACTTTTCTAGTCCTTCTCTCCAACAAATCTACAAAGAAGACCTGTAAATCACATGCAAGGAGAGGGAAAAATGGTCGAAGGGTTAGAGAATAGGGGTTTTCCTTGGTCAAAGCCCTTGTTGGTAATTAAACCCTTGAAAATCAAATGAAATATGTAAAGATGGTGATGAATGAACAATATGCAATGCTACAACTCATGAAACCCTTGAAGTAGAAATCTAAAGACATGCAAGTAATAGCTCCAATGAATGTAGACTTGAGAACACTTGAAATACTTATAGTGTTTGATTGAATGCTTAGGAGATGATTTTTATTATTGTTGGGGTTGGAATGAGTAGA
The DNA here is from genome assembly GCA_007258455.2 of Sequoia sempervirens. Classification (NCBI taxonomy): domain Eukaryota; kingdom Viridiplantae; phylum Streptophyta; class Pinopsida; order Cupressales; family Cupressaceae; genus Sequoia; species Sequoia sempervirens. The sequence goes on from VDFB02314173.1 coordinate 40,090, forward strand.
AAAACCTTGTATTTATACACAATTATACCTTAATTCTCGAATATACTACATCATAGGCTAGCCTAATGTTGTCGTGCAAGATGAGGTAGAAGATTATCCAAAATATTCCCAATATTTTCTGACACTTGTAGGTCTAGAAGACTCTGATGATGGCGAGACAAATTCTCTAGTTTCAACAAAATCATAGAGGTGACATGCATACTCTAATTCTAAAGCTAATTAAATATGCCCTATTGACTATGGCCTATGGGTGTCTAATATCTTACCTTAGATCTGGACAACTAGGACTTCTCATGTTATGCATCAACCAAAGAAGTTGAGCCACTCATATATAAACACTATAATCATAGAGAAGGTGGTCGATATCAATACCTCATCATAAATATATTTATATATATATATACATGAGCATGAAATAATCGAAATCAAATAAGATTTATACATAAAGAAAGTTTGATAATGCTATTGCACTCACTTAACATGGTGGGTGTGGCATTGGATATGGGTCAGCTTTTTCTACCTCCTTTGCATGTATAGTGCCCTATTTTTCTAAAGTGTTGGGGTTCAAGTGAAATTTTTTGGTCCCCAAAGCCTATTTATATGCCTCATTATCTCCAATTCAAAGCCCTAGGCCCTAATTTTTTCACACCTTTTTATTCTTTATTTGACCTTTTCTTCATATTCCAACCATTGTTTTCTATTTTAATTTAATTGCTCCTCATTTTTTAGCCTCTGTCAAAATTTCAATTGCCTTCTTTCATTTAAATAACTCGCTTATATGACCCTTTTCAAACAACATCTCGAGAGGGAATTATATTAGGTCACCTTTTCTTCTAACCAATCAACTAGGGAATATTTTTAATTTTCATTGACATGATGTCAATTCTTTTAGTCATGAATTTTTAAGAAAGAGGGTAAAAATATAAATACAATAAAAATGACCATAATAAACATTTACCTTTAATGTTGTATTTGAAATCAATATATGAAGGCTTGAACCATTCTATACAATTGTGCTTCCAATATTGTATGTTAATTATTCCATGGACATAAATGATTTTCTTCATATTACCATTTTGTATCATATTATTATCTCCCTCCAAAAAAATAATCTTATTTGATAGAAATGGTTTGTCTACTTAAGATTCAGTAGTTTTTTTTCTAATTAATAATTTTGCATCTACATGCCTTTCTCAAAGAGGAAATTCATTGATATTTTAAACATTTCTTCAATCAAGTGCAAACATAGTATCAATCAAAATATTATTGCTTATCAAATAACCTTTTTTTATCAATAAAAATATTATCTTTTAAATTTTCCAGTGTTCTCCCGCACTTCATAGAAAAAAACATTCCATATCTTATGAAGAGATAACTTCTAAATTCAGAGAGGCTATTTACATGTTTTGTCCCATGTCTAGGATATTTCCTATGTTAGTATATATCGCATCCAAAGTGAAAATTTAAATATCAAAATTAGTTACTATAGAACATCACAAAAAAATCATCATAGCTTATGTGTATTTTACCAATATTTTCGATCATGTGTACACTTTTGAATGGAGCCCAATGCAATACAACGCAACAAAATTCATTATTTGATAGAAAAATCTAACTTATCAATATTTTCAAACACGCATGCACTTTTTCTTCCACTATACATTGTATATTAGTAGCACGTAAAGAGCTATAACATTAAGATTAAGGTCCAACTTAATGATAATAAATTTAAAACATAGATCTTTAATATATACTTTCATCTTTGTATATTCTAGAATGTAGATTTATACCTTTGAATTATATTTTCTTAAAATTTTATAAGGATTTTTCATAATTTATTTATTTATTGTGTCTAGTAATTACTATTGCATACAAGAGAAAATATCTGAGTTAGTTTGTTACATTTCATTTGGTCATACCATACCTTATTCAAAAAGTACCATTTGATATAGGCTAGGAATATGATAGAAAATTTCTACTAATGAGATTAGAGATTTTTTTGTTAAATATGCCCAAAAGCTTCTAAGGCCCTTTAGACATACCCATTTCCCATTTCATATTTCACCTTGTGAAGATAGAAGAAAAGTTTTTCCATTCTATTGAAATTATAAATGAAGAGTCTTAAGAAACTAAACTTCCTCATTTGTGAAAGCAATCAATTCAAATGGTAGGCTCCATATTTTTACTCCAACTCAACATTTCTAATAACCACTTTGATTAATCCAAAAACTATGATTTTGATTTTCAATTCCTCACATCTTAATTTAGACATCTAAACAACATTGTAGAAAAAGATCCAACTATTTTATTTAATTTAAATATGAAATTGCTTTCTTTTTTAATGTTTTGTGTTTACACTAATTTTTCACATATCTATCGTTCTCGTGAGAAACCTTTAAGATGCATGAACTACTTGGCCAAGATATGACTATAAATTAAATTCTTTATGTTTATCAATATTTGGCTGGGCAACAAAGGCAACCTTATCAATAAATGGTCCCCTAAGATCCTTAATAGTCTGTACATGAGCCATTAGTATTTCCTAATACTTTACAAGAAATTAATAATTCATGTCCTTTGAAAGCTTGTAAATGCTAATTACCCTAGGTCAAAATACCTCCATGTTTGGTGCAATTGTAACAATAACTTGTCATTGTTCCTTCACAATAGGACTCCATTGGTGCACATAATTCTATGGTTTCTTAAGATGTGGCTTCACTCAATGATGAGAAACAATGTCCTTTCATAAATCCTTAAGAAACAATATTTATAAAAGGCTTATACCTTCCATGGTGATATTTTCAACTATATATGGAAGAAAAAACCCCAGTAAGAAATATGTATCAAAATTTTAGGATTTTCATGTAGTTTTGTAGAAAGCTACATATTTATAAACTATTGTTGCATTCTCGTTGTTTATAACAACCTTAGACTAGGTTTTCAAGTACATGTGAAACACAACATCCTATTGCTTGCATATTGCAAGGCTGTTAGGAATTATAGGTAATTTGGTAGTGACTATAAAACTATCAAAATAGTTTTCATCGTAACCTATGTGTATTCTATCAACCTTTTTCAAACATGTATGCACTTTTGAATTGAACCCAGTACAATAATACACAACACATTTTATCATTCTACAAAAGAAAAGGCACTTCACTACTAATAATGATCAGTTAAGTCATTGGTATTGAAACTCTCCACTAGTCTATGTTCTACATAAAATTTATAGAAAGCAACTTCCTTTAGTAAGAAAGAATGGGTTCATCTATACAATCTCTTTTTTAGTTTTAGAGTATATGAATAAACTTCTCTTAATATTAGCAAACATGTTTAATAAAACCACAGCTCAAATGCCAATCATATTTACAAACATTAGTTTTTTTTGCTAGTTCTTTAGTTGAAATATCTTTATATTATATGCTCACTAATTCTTCAACTTTAAAAAAAAAAAAAAGTCTAATTAATTTATATTTTTATATTATGCACTTTGTAAACTAGTATTATTCTATTCCATTTTACTTATATAAAAAGGATTCAGTGTTTTGGACATGCTTAGGAAAGATGCCTATTATCATTCTCCACCACCACACTTATGTGGTGAACTCTTAAAAGGCACCATCTTCCAATGACAAAATGGCGGAAATTCCGGAACAATTCAATTGAATAATCCATCTTCCTCAAGTGGACACGATCGGCAATACAATTCAAGAAAGATGGAATGATTTGCACCTTACATTGCGTGCTTATTCCAACCCCTTCACTGAACGCCGATTTGAAAAAAAGTTAAAAGCTGATATAAACACACATTTCACTAAGCTTGATTTATATTTTACTGTTATTAGTGGAAACGAGCTCAAACTGACGTTTGTAATCACATGGATATTGCAATGTTGCCTCAGTTTTACATATTTTACATTAACGATAAGAATAGAAAAGGCTACATCCTTATCCAGACGCTTGAATGCAAGCTTATTATTATCATACCCAACACAAGTGAGTGACATATCACCATAACAGCTTTGGTGTATATAAATACAGTAATCTTAACTCGAAGGTCGCATCTTCCAACGAAAAAAATCCTTGGAGGGTACAATAATTGTCACCTTACAATGCGTGCTTAAACCCACCTTTCACTTAGCCTGATTTCTATTTTAATGTTTTGGCGGCAGCCAGCTCAAAAAGCTTTGATCACGTGACGTTCGCGAATAAGAATGAAATTGTGGTTATCTGACAAATAAATTATGTATATATGCTAATTTGATACAGCTACAAGACAATCTTTATATTCAAATTAATCAATTTTTGAGATCGATTCGCACGCTTTGATTTAGATGTTGACCAATATGTTTGAATTTAGAATGTAAGGATGTGTAAGGATAGGAATGTAAGGAAGTGTAAGGAATGTTATAGGGGAGAGGGGTCTATAGTGGAGCATCACATGATTTGTCAATTTGTGTATTTTATGGATAAAAAGTGTTTTGCAATTGGATATTAAGGTGCTTCAGTATGGGACCCACTGAGGACTACATCTATCCCCACTATTGGACCCTGCTTCACTATGGGCCTCTCTCCCTTATTTATAATGATAATTCTGTTTGGGATTCGTGCATTCTGGTCTGATTCAAGAATTTCAAGTCACTTTTGAATGTTATTGGCTTATAGTCTTTTTTTTTTTTGGTTGATGTATTGGTTTTACTAGGTATTTGTTGGTTGTTTGGGATGGAATTTATATTTTTTATTTCTTTTGGTTGATGTATTGTTTTACTATTAGTTAGGTGTTGGGATGGAATTTTAATTGATGCATTGTTTTACTATTTGTTAGATGTTGGGATGAAATTTATGTAGAATTTTTTATAAGTATTTGTGCATTGTTCTTATTCTTCTAGACTTTGTTTTTTGCAAATACTTCTTGTTTAGAGTATATTTGTAGGCTTGGATGGTTGTTTTGTTTTAGGGTAATGTTGTATAGCTCGTTCAAGAATTGTTTGTGCTTTAGTTATTATGTATAAGCACATGAATGTTTGACGTGCATTGAGTGGGTATAGGTATAGGAAATTTTTCAACCTAGCTTCATAGGTCTGAGTTATTCTCTAATAGTGGTTATATGGGAGATGTCACATTGGCCATAACTATTTAACCAATTTTTCCACCTAGCTTCATAGGTCTCAGTTATTCTCTAATAGTGGTTATATGGGAGATGTCACATTGGCCATAAATATTTAGTCTTACTATCATCCTCGGTTAAAATACAACTCTTTATTTATATTTCCCGTGTTGACTCAAATGTCA
>VDFB02314179.1:0-17512 GCA_007258455.2 Sequoia sempervirens
ATATCAACATTTAGTCAGCATTTATGGCATAGGGTTATCAAAAACCTTGTTTAAAATTATGTTAGCGTTTTAATTCTCTTTCAAGACAACTCAAACCAAAAAAATGATAAAACCTCTCTTCAAATTATGAAGGGAACTCCTTGAGATCTAAAACTAACCTAGACAGTAAGATATAGACAAAATATACATTTATAAACACTCAACAATATCCTCCTACGGGTTTTTCATAAAATGAAATAACCACCCATCTACTTGTCATTTTGCCTTGAGTATGAGCAAAAAATTGGTAATTGCCCTTATTTCACAAGTGAGATTTTTTTATTTTGTGAATGGATGCAACTAATCTAAACACAATCACCACAGCAACTTCTTATTGGCTAAAACAGAGACCAACAATTTGATGCAAACAACATATCAAAGGGATAACACCTTCAATATGGGATGACACAATTCCAAGGACCAAATAACTAAGTTGCAAGAAAAGCTACTACTTAGAAAAAGAAACGAACTCAATACAAAGCTTGACAATGTTATTCAATTTCAGCAGCATGAACAGTTCCTTCTGTGAAAAAAACTTATAGGCCATCTGAGTAATTCAAAATTCAAATTATCATACCAGGAGATAGATCCTAGTGCAATCTATAATTACCAATAAACCTAACCTTGAAGTCAATCACAAGGTTGGCATTCCTTTTCTCAAACTTTTGTTTTCTAATCTATGAAGGTGAATTTTCGCATACACTGAGTTTTTATAATGCTCATGAGTATTACCTATCAATTTTCTGGAGAATGATTGGTTGTACATATAATGATGAATATGTTATGAAAGACTAATTCACAAGAAATTAACCATAAGAAATCAAGGATATTATGGAAGAGGTACAGATAAAAGATTTCCAGTGGTGTTAACAGAACAAGTAGACGAATCAAAACAAACAAGCAGCAAAATTATTAAATATTCCGGTGGTGTAACAGAACAAAGTAACGGGAACAAAACAAAAGAGCAGCACAATTATTTCATAATTTTAATAATTAATAGATAATAAAGTTCAGTTCACCTTAAGAAGATCAAGCCTAAGATTAGGTCCACTTGGAGGATATTTTCCATGGACGTTTCCAATGCATACAGCAAGAGCATCAACTCCTGTTTGACTTAAGAACTCCTCAGCCTGAAATGCATTAAGGTAATTAGCGGCTCAGCAGAACTTATACTTTTCAAACATAATGACCGACAGTTAGCTGTATGAAGAATGCTAAGAATGTGACTCCTTGAAGCATCTGACCTGGATCAAATCTGTAAGCTTTGCCTCGTACTCCTCAACTGTCAGATTATCTTCTGTACCTGATAATCGCCCTAGCTCAGCTTCCACTGTCATGTTCTTTGCATGGGCCATGGTTGTTATGTATTTAGTATATGAAATATTCTCACTGAAAGGAAGATGTGAACCGTCCACCATTACTGAGTCAACACCCTAATAAACAATCACATACACAACACCATGACTGACAGTAATTGCATATACAGAGATATTAATTCTGTGTAGTTATGAAGATGCATTTTTTCTGATAGCTCTAAAAGCTTCCATAAGTTATCATGGACATAATTACATTCGAAGAAGTAAGAAAAAAAATTCAACCACTGTAATGATATCACCATGGAGCAGGTGATGGCACAAGCATGCTACAGTATGGATTTGTTTCATTCTATAAAGTACAGCCAAATCATTTATTCAGATACTAAAAGATGTTTCGAATCTGAAAAACTGTTGTGATACCATTCCATATAACATACCATCTCCAAAGTCTCAACCAATTCCTGCTTTTCAGTTCCGTGATCAATATGCACTGTGATTGGAACCTGTCAAAGTGAGTTGAATGTTAAGCACTGTTGAGAATACAAAGCCTACAGACAGACATGAGGCAATTTTAAGTATCAAAGAAGAAATTTGTGATAATTCATTATGTAATTCTACTGAAACGACTTTGTTTCACATTTAAACAGGACAGAGAACAACCAAGTTCAGTTTATGTATGCCATCCTACACAAGATCATTCATTTCATTGGAAGTTCTAGCTGGAGGCTTAAATGGATTCTGAAATTGCAAAGCAACTCCATAGCTACTTCTGCAAATCTTGTGCTCCATAAGTACCAACACTTGGTAGCTGGAATGGTAGCAGCAGTTCATAGAGTAATAATAGAAGCAAAAGCAGAGGTAGTTTTTTAGGTCATCACTGAATAAGTGACTAAAATGCCAAGTGAGAAAGCCCTTGTAGACATCCAAGAGGGGACTATTTTCCATTTACCTTTACATATTCAAAATGCTCCTAGGTTTTGAGTCTTTGACAATATGGCAGAGTATAGTAAACTCAAACTTAAAAATGGACAGGCTGAATGTATCATGATTTGATGGTAGTGATATGGTCAAAGAAATACAACAACCTGGAACAGAGCACTTCCTACCATACAAAGTTCTGCCGTTGCACTTTGAAATATTTTGATAATTTTTGTTTCTCATTTTAAGTCCTATAAATACATTATGTTTGTTTTAATGATCAGATTAGAGCACAGAAAATTAATTCAAATTCAACAAAATAACACAGCAGAGATACCTTGGGAAAACCCTCCCACTTGAGGGAGAAAAACCCGAAATATATATAATGGTATTTGATCTCCACATGCTTAGTTTTGTCATGAAACATGGGGTTGACAGAAAGCTTCACACAGCTCTGGTTATCACAATGAATGATAGTTAGCTCCATTGATTGCCCAAACAATCCTGCAAGGAGCTTCCAAAGCCACATTGCTTCGAGGCTGCAACCTGGCTGAAGCTATATTTTTGCCTTTGTTGTACTCAGCGCTCTGAGATGATTGCTTCTGCTGCACCAAGATATCATCCACCGGACCCCAAACTAGCTAAAGCAACATCCAAAGGTGCCTTTCGATCAGTGACACACCTACCCAATTAAATTAGAATAACCATGCGACTTCAAGTCCACATCTGAAAAATATCTCAACCCATATCCAACTATGCCACGCAAGTATCTCAGGATATGTTTCGCTGCAACCAGATGTATCTGCCTTGGTTCACACATGAACTGACTAAGTGCATTCACTGCATAGCAGATATCTAGTCTAGTGTTGACTAGATACATCAATGATCTAATTAACTACCTATACATAGTAAGATCCACCAGATCTGAACTAGCAGTAACATCTTTTAACTTCTGCAAGTTGGTCTCCATAGGTATAGATATGGATATGCAATCCATCATACTTCTAGTAATAAATAAATAAAGAACCAAGATCAACTAGGTTACCATCTTCTTGGGTTCAATAATGGAAACTCCCTCTGAGATCTTCAAGTACTTGCATCAACCTTGACCTCTTAGGTCCAAGATTGCCTACAATGCTTGCCTTAGAGAAGGTTTTCAGGCTTACACCTCTGATATAGAGAAGAGAGTTCAGAGTTTTTCCTCCTCAACCTCAACCGGATTGCTCTATTATATGAATGGGTTTTGCGAGCTACCAATGTCAAATCGGATAGATTATCTTGTGCAATTACATTCTCAAATTTGAAGGACTTCAAAGGACTTTATCATTGGCCTTGCAAGCTGCAACCTTCACTTCTTCTGAGTGACTCACATAGCTCCCCTCTTGATCCATGCCTCGAGAGATTGCAAAAGACTTACGGAAGTGAACTCCCTCTAGCCACCAGCTCAATCCCATGGTACCAAGTTGTGACTCCATGCTTGATCATTTCTTTGAGTCGGTATGACTTCCTCACAAGATGCCTAAAGCTCTTCCCTCCTTGTGCAATCTCTCATTACTTTCTTGCTCCTTGATCCATATTGGAAGCATTTTAGAGAGAGATTACTAACAGTTTATAACTATCCAAAGAAATATCAAGGCTAGAATCATACAAGGTTTACTATCTTAGGTTATAGCATGAATACATAAGAATTTATGAACAATATTGAAACATGAGTAAATAAATCAACCTATAAGAGAAATATATCAAAAGATCAAAATGAAGGGATAAAGAAACTTATCTTTATTGAATTATGATATAACTCTTTCTTCCATCTTTTACTCCTCTTGAGAGTGATAAACTCAGCACAACAAAGGACAATCTGCACAACTACAGATTTCTTGAATGCATAATGCAGTTAGCGTGTAGAACCAACCCTCTCCAAGAGTCAAGGCTCTATCACAGTCCATGCATTAGAGAATGATATCGATGTGACCAACTTATCACCATCGAAATTGCAGTTCTCTTTTTATTTCAGAGTCACACTCATAAATCTTCACAACTAGCATGAGAATAACTTGCAATGAATAATTAAAAGATCTTATGTCAGTGAACACAATTCAAGAGAAACCGCGATCTCTCTTCACTAATCACACAAGATCCAAATAACCAATGCAAAACTGAAGTTTTACCCTAGATTTCAAAAGTATAAACAAAAGAATACTTATCTCGATGAAATCAGAATCTCCTTTTAAGTGTTACACTTAAACAGGAATATAGGAGACAACTCGACATGATGCTTGTCGAATCACCAACCTGAGTGCATTCCTCTGCTCTAGTCGTTAGCCAAGGAGACGCATTCTCCACAGATGTTTCAAGCAAAGATGCACCTCTGATCCTGAAGATATGCATGGGATATTTCAATATATCTACACACCCCAGGAAGAATTAGATCTAAGAAAAACGATTTGCTCCGCCCTTAGCAGTGGCGTCGCCTCTGTCTAATATCATGAGACGCTTCAAGTTTTATATATAGCTCCGATCATGAACCTTCTTGGATTGCTACGACACCTTGAAAGGGGACCCACCACAATAGTTGAATAGACATTGATCCATATAAACCACGACAACGATAGAAGAGTTTCTCCCATCCTAGCCCAATGATTACTCAGAATTCACATGATTTCCTTTCCAGTGCTACACCTTTATTGACCAACACAGAGCTTGTGGTATCTAATCACAAGGCAATGTCAGGATCTTTAAATTCCAAAAGAACCCGACTCTCAGATTATGGACGGCTCCTTCAAGGAGAAAAAATCTCGATTTCTTAAGGCGGAGTAGTCTGCCGCTTCAACACAACTAATAAACAATATCATCGGAATAATGAAGTTATTCTCGACTCTCTTCTATTCCCTGAAGATTTGACCAACATACATTTCTTCTAGTTATGGCGTGAGAATTGTCTCAGACACTAGGGAGTGTGGACTCCTCAGACTTGAGCTACCCGTGTGATGGAGATTCCTTCTGTTGACCTTCCGTGAATGCGATGAAAGAAGTAATGATGGGATGAGGATGTCGTGATTATGATCGAGCACTAATATGGTGCAAATTGATGCCCGATACAAGGTGGAGCTTTGTTGAAGTGCGGAAGAGGAACACTGAATGCGCGCGCTCACACAAGCTGACTTTGTCCGACACGACAACTAGCAATGGATGGGAACACTCCCTGTGAAAGACGCCTTCTTCGATGCCACCCAGATCTAGTGATGATATGCGATGGAACTTCAGTTATCCAGGTCACTTCCTTTCAACGGATATGTCCTCTAGACCCGACTGGCTGCTATAAGGCTTCCAAAAAGACTTCGATTGAGATAAAGAGTAGCACAGTACAAATTATAATATCGCAGGATATTGATATAGTTCAACCTGGCGCCTTAACATTCATGAACTCACATAGATCGCACTCCTTGAGACATGTGCCTATGTAATGAATGTCATGCAGCCTCAACTCTCAATCGATCTTCAAGATCACTGGCACAACTGCTTACACAAATCTGATCAAGATCTTCCTTATACCCGCTTTGATACCATGTTAGTTTTATGATCAGATTAGAGCACAAAAAATTAATTCAAAATTCAACACAATAACACAGCAAATACCCTGGGAAAACCCTCCACTTGAGGGAGAAAAACCCAGCAACAATATATCACTTATATATTGAATCACAAATGAGAGTCTCCTTTACAATAGAGGCCGATAATGAGGCCAATAACAAGTACCACAATCAGATGCAAATACAACAATAGGATGAAGCAATCTGATAATGATAATCTCAGTCTTCTACAAAAACTCGATCTGCACTTCTACAAAATTCGCTCTAAGATTGACGACTTTATGATGAACTAATGATGAATGGAATGGATGATCAAATGAGTTGCAACCAATGAGTATATATACAATGTGAAGGAAGAGATGTGACCCTTCACAAACAACATGTCGGCCTCATTCAAAAGGCATGTCTCTTACAAGCAAGATGTCAGCCTCCTTGAAGAATGCGCCTCTAAGATAAATCGTGCCTCTTCTCATTAATTAAATATTAATCATTATTTAACAAGAGACGTATCATTTCATGAAATCGCTATCATCAATTAAATAGCCGATAGGCTACAATTTAATTGTCTTCTTCATGCGATCTGGCTGGAAGATTATTCCGATGTTGTAAACATCAACAAGTGTCTCGATGACATTCCCTCTCTTGCTCTCTAATATCTAACCCTAGTGTAGTTGAGTAGCACTTGAAAGATGATAATTTCCTTCCATGTGCTTGTTGTTATTCCATTGGTGAGTTTGCCCAATGTGGATTGTGATGTGACATTAGTGAACTTGCTCACTGAGATCTTGTATTTGGTCCTATTTGTATTTGATCCATCTAGTGTTGTTGGATGAATGCTTTAATTGATGTGTATGTGGAGTGCTTTCATTGTGTATGGTGTGTAAGCCCTCTCCCCATGTGTTTGGCGTGAGTGTTATGCTTGTGGCCTGTTTGACTATCTCCTAGAAAGGTGGGAGTGGATCTTTTGATTCCATGAGGTGGCATGGAGCCACTGTTAGGGATCGGAGGTTTGTGGATTGAGGGACATCATGGTACCATGTTCTACCAAGTTTAATTCATGTATTTAGATGTTTTCCTTTCATACAAATTGTAATATTGATGTCAAGGACCTCTCTTTGAGACAAATGTAAAATTGATAATAGAGAAGGCTACTGGCTTATTTACATGTCTCGGTGTGGGTATCACGCACGATTACTTTATGCTTGTCAATATTATAATGTGCAAAGGCTAAAATGAACTTAGGAATATTTCAATTGGTGCTAAAAATGAATTTAGTGACCACATTTCACAGTTGAGCGGACTAGTACTATATCTAGACAACCCTGTCTTGCCCAGAATTGACCGAACTAACCACAATGTGACTAAGTCCAATCGGGTGCCTGGTTGCATGTTTGGGCAGCCTGGTTTTGCAAGCTTAAGATTCTTTTGTCTAACTCTATTTGGGCTACCTAGTCCTATGTTTGGGCGGCCTCATTCTGATACAAAAAACAGAATGTTAACCCTCTCTACCACAATTAGCCAATGGTTTTCTAAGTCTAATGCCACTAACGAATAATTTTTATGCTTTGTATCTTTCCCATTCCAGCTGTTTTAGTCATCGAAACCCTCAAAAAACCTAGTCATGTATCTTTGTCTCAAGACTTGATCTTTCTTCTTTGTTTTAGAGCTTCGTATGGGAAAACCATGTAAACGAAAGTTGTTCCTCATGGTCCCAAGGTTCTAGTGGTTTTGTGAGCTAGTTCTTATGTGTTGTTATTGAGAACTTATGGCTTCTCTTGCCTCGTTTTGCATGCCTTCTTCCGAAATTGTCTGGTTGTCAAACCTAGGGTTAGGGAGATAGTGCACCTAGTCTTGTGAAGACTTGAGAAGGTTGTAATCCTTCAGGGTTGGCCTTGTTGGTCTCATCCACATCCCTCATAGGTCATGGGGTGTTGTGGAGTAGTATTCTTCCATTGTGTGATGTCACGTTGTGACAAAACATCTTGGGAAATGTGCGGTTGTCAGGTAGTGGTTCGTCGTCATTCCAATTAGTGGAGAGTTATGCCTCTTCGTTAGGCAACCTCTTGTGAAGGTTTGCTCCTATATTTAGATTTGTTTAGTGTGTACGGATGTGGATTGGAGGTTGATAATTCCCTCATCCTATCCTGGTGTGGTGTTGCGAGAGAACGCGGTCGTGGTTTAGTAACCAATCACCATGTAGGTGTTTTCCTCTCTATCTTGTTTGTTTGTCATAGTGGATTTATCCCACGAATGGTTAGTCTTCCACTGTTGCCACCTTGCTTATGCAATGGTGAATTTGTCTTGTTGTTCTTGTCATTGTGACACTCCTATGCACGTTGTTGTGCAAGTGCGACATGTCATTGTTGCATTATCAATGTCATTGTCATTGTTTCAAAAATAAAAGTTGTTCCATTAGGTTTTGTTCTAAGCATGTCGGCTTGGGGCATTACAATACCCAATTCACAAGATCAATGAGCTTATTGATGAGATACATGGAGCAGTCTATTTCTCAAAGATAGACCTCAAAACAAAATATTAGTAGAACAGGATTTGAGATGAGGACATTACAAGACAGTTTTTAGGTGTCACTTTGGACATTATGAGTTTTTAGTCATGCCATTTGTTTTGACTAATGCTCCAACCACTTTTTAGTCTTGCATAAGTCCAATGTTCAACAGTCAATTGAGAAAATTTGTTTTGGTTTTTTTTCATGATATCCTCATCTATAGCAAGACTTGGAAAGAACACTTGAGACATTTGAATGAAGTTTTGGGCATTCTAGAGGTATAGGAATTATTTGCAATGGAATCTAAGTGTGAATTTGGAATGATTGAGAATCTGAGATTTTGTATCTAGGTCATGTTATCAATGCTTGGAGAGTTCAAGTTGATCAAGAGAAGATACAAGCTATCTTGGATTGGTCTCCCCAAAAGACTTTAACGCAATTGAGAGGACTCTTTGAACTCAACAACTACTACCAAAGATTTGTTAAGTGATTCTCACAATTGGAAGCACCTTTTAACTAATTTGACTAAGAAGGGAGCTTTCACATTTACTGACACAACATAGCAAGCTTTTTACAAGCTCAAGGAGGTGATGAATTCATGTCATATGTTGGCTGTTCCTATTTTCTCACTTCCCTTTGTGTTAGAATGTGATGCATCTGTAGAAGGGATTAGAGCAATTCTAATGCAAAATTAGCACCCAATAGCTTTTGAGAGCCGCAAATTCAATGAGGCAATGAGAAGGTTCTCAATCTACAACAAAAAGATGTTGGCCATCATCCATACACTGACCAAGTTCAAGCAATATCTAGTTGGTGGTAAATTTGTGGTGAAAACAGACAACAACTTGAAGTACTTTCTCAACCAAAAGGATTTGAATAAAGGACAATAGATATGACTAAGTAAACTCCAAGCCTATGACTTTGACATTGAATATATTAAAAGGAAAAAAAGTATAGTAGCACATGCCTTGTCAAGGAAGCCCACTCTATTCTCTATCACTAATATTTCAATAGATTGGAAAGATGGAATCATAGTATTATATTGTAAGAATACCTTTGCTCCTAACATCATGGAAGGCAAGTTGAAAGATGATAAATATCGAGTAGCAAATGAGCTCATGCTCTACAAGGATAGAGAATATCTTGTCCTTGAGTCAAAAATGAAGGATAGAAATTTTAAGGACAATCCATGATACCCCCTTGGTAGGGCATTCAGGGTATTTCAAGACATACAAACAAATCAAGGAAAGGTTCACTTAAAAAGGAATCAATGCCTTAAGCACATCAAAGAATGCATGGTTTGTCAACAAAATAAGATTGAGCAATATTTTCTAGTAGGTCCAATGCAGACTCTACCAATTCCAAATCAGAAATGAGAGAGCATCTCAATAGATTTCATCATAGGACTCTCAAAGGTTCATGGTAAGGATTTTATCTTTGTTGTGACTAATAGACTTAACAAGTATGCATATTTTTTCACTATCTCTTCTAAAAATAAGGCATCTCAAGTATTTAAATTATTCTTCAAAAAGTTTTTAGACTCCATGATTTGCCTCGAACAATATTAAGTGATAGAAATAGCAAATTCCTCAATCTTTTCTAGCAAGAGCTCTTCAAATTGACAGGGATTGAGCTTACTCCTTGAACAAGTTATCACCCACAAACTGATGGGCAAATTGAAATTGTGAACAAATGGATTGAGGGTTACTTACGACACTATGTAACAAGACAGCAAAAGGCATGGATCAACTGGCTCTATCTTTGAGAGCGTTGCTATAATACTACACATCACATGTCCATTGCTACAATTCCTTTCAAAGTTTTATATGTATATGATGCTTTATCTTTTTATGGATTTGATCATCATTGACAACAAAATACCAAAAGCAAAAGACTTGATTCAACAAAGCCAAGAAACTTTGAAAATACTTAAGGAAAATCTCCAACTGGCTCAAAATCAGCAAAAGACGTATGCAAATTGGCACAAATTGGAAAGAACTTTTGAAATTGGTTATTTGGTTTTTTGAAAGTTGCAACCTTATAGACAATCATTCCTCAAGAGAAGTGTAGCTAAAAAGCTCGAGCTGCATTTCTATGGACCCAATAGGATCTTGAGGAGGATTGGAGAGGTTGCTCATAAACTATAGTTACTAGAACGAAGCAGAATTCATAATATGTTTCATGTCTCAAAAAGGCACTTGGTCAACAAATCACAACTTCAGTAGAGTTGCCTCCACTTGATGATGAAGACAAGTTGATTCTCGTACTCGAAGCGATCATGAATGTGTGGAGAGAAAATTGAGAAACAAGAGCATTTCAAAATATTTGGTCCGTTGAAGTGAACTTCCAACAAAAGATGCCACTTGGAAAGAAGAGCAAATTTTAGAGAATTCAACTTTGCAATTGTTTGAGGGCAAGCAATTTTGGTAAGGGAGGACTATCATGTCTCCTGCTCAAGCATAAGTCCAATGAAAACCCTTAGCCTATTATTTTATTTCCATAGGCTAATGGAGTGGTGCAAGGGAAATAATTTAATAATTTGACCTAAGTTGTTGAAAAATAAATTTTAAATTATTCAAAAAGACAACTTATGTTTTATTATTATTATAAAAAATTGTTTTAAAAGAGGGGCCAAAATTGATGTTAGAAATGGGGTTCAAATTCAAAAATAAAAGTTTGGAGTGAAATGTTACACCCTGTTTCTCAGTTACCGGATCACTTTTACCTTTATGAGTAAATATGATATTAAATGCAAAATTATGACTTTAATATGTTCAATGGGTGAATGAAATACATGAATATGCATTATGATGTTATTGCTTTTTAATGCTTTAATGGTTCAAATGATACATGAGGGATATGATTTTCATGTGATCGGCTAACTACGTTTATGATGCACTAAGTTCGATGCAGGAAAGAATCAAGCCCTCCAATAAGGAGAGGGAGAGTATTACCGAGGAGAGGAGTTTGGTATGGTAACCACTAATTTACCTACTTGAGCTATCACACACCCACGACCTAGTTTAGTCTAGTTAAGTCAAGTTAGTCTAGGATTCGGTAAGTAAAACCTTGGTCAATGCTTCTGGGATGAATGAAATGTTGGAGTTAATGTCAGTATGTGTTGAACCACGTTGTTGTTCTTTTCAGTTGATGGGAAGATAGGGTTAATTGCTTATGATTCCCTTTTGTTCGTCTTGGCGATTTGAGTTAAATGTCTTTGATGAGTTTGAGATACTTGAAGGTTGTGAATGGTTAAGTATATAGGTACGTGTATATATATATATATTAAATATACATGTATATATACAGTCAACGATGTACACATATGGTCATATGCACGTATGAGCATGCGTAGACAGAAATGCCTAAGTATACCTATGTGCAAAAATGCAATATGTGTGTGATTGATCGATATGTATATATATGTATGTATTTAATATAAATATATATATGGACCCATATATATATATATATACAATGCTTCTTAAAGGCCATTAAAAAGGCCGATATATATGAACCAAAAGGTGGCGATAAGAGGCGTATGTGATGAGAGTTGTTATACAACTCAAAATGCAAAAGCTCTAAGTTATTTTAGCTGTTTAAACTGTCGCCCAAATCACCCAAATTAGGGCGCAACCAATGCAAGTAATAAGTAACAATAAAAGACAAAAGAAAATAGGAAACCAAACTGCCAACTTGTTGTCACGTTACCAAGCTTTTGACTTGGTAAAAGAAGAGAAGAATGGCTCAATTCAAGTCGACTCAGCCTAGGAAGTAAAATCAGAATTTGCAAGGACTGTGTATGTGTCATTTTAACGTGCTATTTTTCTGCCAGCAAAGTGAAATAGAGGTGACTCGACCATGTTTTAGAAACTGATTTTATTTGGACTGTATATGTGTTAGAATTGATTCTCTTAGCTGCCATATTTCACCAATTTTGCTTAGTCGACCTGTTTAGAGGTGGAGTTGATTTTGGATTTGTGTTTATAGTTTTAGAGGTGGCAAAAGGATGAAAAAGGTGGCAAATGTTGTTGATGTTATAGCGGCAGGAGATATCTTTCTCTCAAAATTTAAATAATTAATAATTAATAAGGCAAATCGGCCTTAACTATAAATTATATTTTTTATTTTTTATTCCTTAAAAGTGGCCGACCTAAATGAAGAGACACCTTGTTTTGTATATATACAAGGTGAAGTTGATTCATCAAATCATCAATTCAATTCCTTTCATTCACACCTTATTTTCAGCAGACTTCGCATCTGATTATCAGCAGACTTTCACATAATATTGGCAGCAGATATTCACTTCTCTTTAGCAGCAAGTGTTAATCTTTATCAGCAGCAAGTGGTTGCCTTTCTTGACAGTTCAGAGTTGTTGAAGCAGATCAGATTTAAATAAGATTAATATTCAATTGTATCAAGAAAAGATTCTCATCATTATTTGTGTCAAGTTCGCCATTGAGAAGGGTCTGACTGTAAATCAGATTTCTGCTCTTATTTATTCTATATATAAGAGATATATTTTGTTGGGTTTTTCTCCCTCAAGAAGGAGGGTTTTCCTGGGTAAACTGCTGTGCTCATTTGTGTTAATGGGATATAGCTTCGGTCACATATAAATGATGATTGCTAAATAGCATCATCATCATTTATATGTGATCGAATTTAATCCTTAAACATATTTCTGGAAAATAAGTAAAACGAATTTATAAGCATGCATAAATTCGAAATAATAAAATGATGATCAAATTTTGCATGCATTGAATAAAATCGGAACTCATATAATATATATCCGCCATGTATGTGAGGGCATATGTATTAAGTTTGTTAAACCGAGTGTTAGTCGGTTGTCTTTGAGACCCGTGCGCCCAAAGGGACACGTCCCATGAGCGGACGTGTCTCCACTTGTGGAGACATGCGTCTCTTAGAGGCGGGTCTCCAAAGGTATTTAACATTGTTCCATCATTGATATGCAAACATCGAAATTATTAATGTTCTGCAATCAGCACATTCAGCATTAGTGAAAATAAATCTGACTTAGAATTTTAAGTAGAATTCTTACACTTAGAATTTCCTTAGTTTTTAGGCTCCTAGTCTGATTGAGATTTGGTTACATTTACATGGTATCAGAGCCAAGTTGTGTGAATCCAAATCAAATCTAGATATCAGATTGCTCTAGAAAAATTCGTATTTTCTAAAAAAAATCGAATTCACATCACATTCTTCATAATGTCAAGTGTGATCAGATTTGAAGATCGTCTTGCAGGAGCAGACAACTTCACATCATGGAAATTTAGAATCATGATGATCCTTAAAGAGAATAAATTAGACTCACTTGTGAGAGAAAATAAAAAGGAACCAGAGGCTGATCCTGAGAAAACTCAATGGATTGAAAACAATGAAAAAGCCATGAAAATCTTAGTAGATGCAGTTAGGGATCATATAGTGCCCATCCTAGCAAAACATGAAACTGCATATCATATGTTCAAATCTCTTGAGAGTACCTATGAGATCAACAACACCAGTAGGACTCTTGCATTAAAGAGGCAAATCAACAATGCTCAAATAAACAAAGGAGAGTCCATTAATGCATACTTCATGAGGATCATTGAACTAAGGGATCAATTATCCACAATTGGATATCAGATTGATAGCAAAGAGTTAACTCTAATTGCACTAGGAGGCCTACCAAACTCATGGGAGTCATTTGTTCAAGGAATAAGTGCGAGATCTAAACTCCCTAAGTTTGACAGGCTAAGAACTGAATGCCTTCAAGAAGAAACAAGACTCTCCACAAAAGAAAATAAACAGAAGAACATAGATGAAGACATTCATGTACTCAACACATCGTCTAATAAAAGGAATAAGAAAAACTCCTACAAGAGAGGATCTTTTAAAAGAAAGAGAAATTCCAATGGAAAGGGATCTTCTAAGAAGAAAGACATCTCTCAAGTGCAATGCTTTAGATGTGATCAATATGGCCACTATGCAATGAAGTGCCCTGACAGATCAAAGCAACAAGCATCTTTTGCCAAAGTAGGAAAGACAAATTCAGATCATGAATCTGAGAACTTTGTGTTCTATACAGCCTTATCTAGTCAAGTATCTAACAACACCCTCAACTGGGTAATTGATAGTGGATCCTCTAGACATATCACAGGATTCAGAGAACACCTAGACACTATGACTGAAAAGACTAATGAAGAAGTAACCATTGGGGATGATTTTGCACACCCGGTAAAAGGGGTTGGAACTTGCTCCATCAAACTGAAATCTGGTCTTTCTCTTCAACTCACTGGAGTCTTATTTGTACCTGGAATAAAGAGGAATCTAATATCCATCTCTGCCCTTGAAGACAATGGATATAGAGTTACCTTTATGGATGGAAAAGTTCTAGCATGGCCTAAAAACTCAACTATCAAGAAAGCCCAAACCATAGGTGTAAGACAAAGGTACCTTTACAAACTATGCACTGAAGTTAAACAAGCCCTTACCCTTGACACCTTTGAGTCAAATGAGATTTGGCATAGAAGATTAGGTCACCTTCATTTCCGTGCCCTACCTTCTGTGGAAAAACTTGTAACAGGCTTACCTAAGTTAAAACCATCTCATGAAGGAACTTGTAAAGGTTGTGCCTTAGGAAAGAATACAAGGGATCCTTTCCCAATAGTTTGAGCAAAACCCTAAATGTGTTAGAACTGGTTCACTCAGACTTATGTGGACCCATGTCTATACCCTCTAAAGCAGGATTTCTTTACTATGTCATATTTATAGATGACTTCTCTAGGAAAACCTGGATCTATTTCCTTAAGTGTAAAGAGTCAATAGAAATCCTCAAAAGGTTCAAAGAGTTCAAAACCCTTACTGAAAACTTCTCCGGGAAGAAAATAAAAACCTTAAGGACAGACAATGGGAAAGAATACACCTCTGAAATTTTTAAGGAATTTTGCATGAGTGTTGGAATTAAGAGGGAGTTCACAGTTGCCTACAACCCTCAACAAAATGGGGTTGCTGAAAGAAAAAATAGAACCATTGTAGAAGCTGCTAAGGCAATGTTGCTTGACCAAAACATTGAAACTTCTTTCTGGGCAGAAGCCTCTAGGACTGCTGTCTATATCCAAAATAGATGTCCTCATTCTCATCTTGATAACAAAACTCCTGAAGAAGCCTTTATTGGCATAAAACCTGACATTAGTCATTTTAGGATTTTTGGCTGTCCTGTCTATATTCATGTGCCCAAAGAGAAGAGATTCAAACTAGAACCTTCCAGAAAGAAGGGGGTATTTGTGGGTTATAGTGAAACCTCCAAAGCCTACAGGATATTCATACCCGGGCAGAAACAAATTGAATTGAGCAGAGATGTCATCTTTGAAGAGGACATTGCATTCAAGAGGGCAAGAAGTTCTAGTGAGATAGATACCTATTCCCCTAGAGCACCTGAAATGGAACTGCTCCTGAGATTCAGAGGGAGCATCCTGAGGAAATGCCACATGAACTTCCTTCTACTTCAGATGAGAATACAAATGACAACGGCAGAAAGAGGCCACTTTGGGCTAGAAAGATGATCAAAGAAGCCGAGGATCATGCAGCACCCAAAGGAACGTTCAGGGAAAGTAAAAGACCCAAACGGTTCTCTAGCTATGTTGCTCTAATGAACAACATCATAAACTCAGAACCTATCAGTGTTACAGAAGCCTTCAGACATCAAGCATGGAAGGATGCAATGATGGAGGAATATCAGTCCATTCTAAAGAATGATGTATGGGATATAGTGCCTAGACCGAAAGAGAAATCTGTTGTCTCTTCCAAATGGCTCTTCAAAATCAAGCATGCTGCTGATGGCAGTATAGAAAAACATAAAGCACGTTTTGTGGCAAGAGGTTTTTCTCAAAAGGAAGGCATTGATTATGAAGAAACATTTGCACCTGTTGCCCGCTACACTTCGGTGAGAGCAGTGTTAGCCATTGCTGCAGCTAAAGGCTGGAAGATCCATCAAATGGATGTGAAAACTGCCTTCCTGAATGGAACCATTGAAGAGGAAGTCTATCTGGAACAGCCTGAAGGTTTTGTGATACATAAACCTGACTCACATGTGTGCAGACTGAAGAAAGCCCTCTATGGACTTAAACAGGCTCCCAGGGTCTGGTATGAAAGAATTGACAGCTATCTCTTGGGACTAGGATTTTCCAAGAATGATGCTGACTCCAATCTCTACTTCAAGGTAATCAAAGGTGATATGCTAATAATTATTTTATATGTTGATGACCTGCTGATAACAGGAGAAGATCACCTCATTGCTCAAGGAAAGCAGGATCTAATTTCTGAATTTGACATGAAAGACTTGGGCATTCTACACTACTTCCTAGGTTTGGAAGTATGGCAGAAATCAGAGGGCATTATACTAAACCAAGGGAAGTATACTATTGATATTCTGAAGAGATTTGGAATGTTGGACTGTAGACCGATGTCTACACCTATGGAAACCAACCTTCACAAACTGAAAGAAGCAGCAGCAGAATCCAAGTGTGCAGATCCAACCCTTTATAGACAGATGATTGGATCCTTGATGTATCTAGTTAACACCAGACCTGATATTTGCTATGCAGTGAATGTTCTCAGCCAATTCATGTGTGAGCCAAAGGAAATTCACCTAATGGCTATGAAACATATTTTGAGATATCTTCAAGGCACTATTGGATATGGTCTTCTTTACAAAAATGACCAACTAGATCTACATAGGTACTCTAATTCAAATTGGGCTGGAAGTGTAACCGATCGAAAAAGCACATCAGGATGTTGCTTCAGTTTAGGATCGGCTATGATCTCCTGGATTTGCAAAAAATAGTCTTCAGTTGTACAGAGCTCAACAGAAGCTGAATACATTGCAGCCTCTATGGGAGCAAGAGAAGCAGTTTGGCTTCGTAAGTTGCTTGTGGGACTCTTTGGTGAGCCCTTGAATCCTATAATTATTCATTGTGATAATCAGAGTTGCATCAAACTCTCTGTAAATCCTGTCTTCCATGATAGATCTAAGCACATTGAGATCCCCTATCATTATGTAAGAGATATGGTAGAAAGGAAAGTGATCCAGTTGGAGTATGTTAGTACAAATGATCAAACTGTAGACATTCTCACCAAGCCTCTCT
>VDFB02314180.1:0-33156 GCA_007258455.2 Sequoia sempervirens
GGAAGGAGAGAGTGAGAGAGAAATAGGTGGGATGGAGGGAGGGATAGGTAGAGAGGGATATGTGATATAGAGAGAAATAAAGAGGGAGAGAGAAGGTGGAGGGATGAAGGGAGAGGTTGAGAGGGATAGGTGAGATAGATTGCTGCTTTCTTCACGCTGTCCACTACTTTTCATGGCCATAAATAATGTGGGCTCAGCCTATCAATGTAAGTATTGCACCTTATTGGGGTGCAAGTTCTAGTTAACTTAAATTAATATGAAAAATTCTTAATTTCTTTTACCTATTGCTTACCCATATAATTTTTAGGTCACCAATTTGTGTACAAAAATATAATTATTTATTTCCATCCATTACCCTACCTACTTTTCAGTCATTTAATTACTCTCGTAGAAGTTCCATTAGGGCATGGGTATTAGGGCATTCACCTATTTATTCTCTCTACCCATGCCCTTTTTCTCCAATCCCTTCTTATCTATCGTATAGCGTTCACTTGTTTAAACGGCCTAGAGGGTGCAGGTTTGTGAGCTAGAACGGCCTAGGTTTGTGTTGTAGGGTTTTTACAGTGAAAAGATCTCAATGGATCGAGGGAAGTCTGCAGCTCAGTAAATAACTCTTTCGGTTCTGAGTTTTTATCCCCCTTTTCTTGCATTACAATGATAGTCTTTCATTTTCTCTTTGTAGTGCCCAGGCTAATTCTTCCATTGACTGAAGAGGAAAGCGCAAGGCGTAGGGTACTACTTTAATGTTTTCCTGTCATGAAGAGCACACGGAGGGTTTGTGTTCAACTGCAACGAGTAAGTGGAAAAAGAAAACCATCCCGAGACCCAGATAGTGAGTGGTGACTTCGCTTACAACAGCGCGAGTCGTGACTTCGCTTTTTAATAGTAACAAATTGTGTCGGTGAGGTTAGCTTTATTGGGATTTACAATCAGTATTTGAGTCGTTGACAAAACAACTGTATGCATTAAAGATTTTATAGTATGTTAGAAACAACTTTTAAAATATTCATACTTTATTTAAATATAATATATTAAATAATTAATATTTAATTAATAAATTTATGCAAAAAATATTATTTAATTATATATAGAATATTATTTATTCTAACAGAGAAAATTAGATATTAGAATTTAAATTATGGTTTCAGAATAGATAAAAGTAAAGTTCAATTTTAATAATAATTTTTGTTTTAAATAATGGTAAATGATGAACTTCAATTTTTCACCTTCTCCAATTTAAATGTCTTAGATAATAAATTTTAAGTGTAAAAATTACAACGAATCTTTGATTTCCTTTTTCACATTCAATGACAATACTATACTAGAAATTTCAAGAAAACAAAACTTCTTCTCATATCTATGGATTTACACAATAACATTTACAAATGCTTTATTTCTTTTACTCTAGCACCATTTGGATGAATAAGGCACAATCTATTGAAGATCTTGAGAAATTATAAAATGACTCATGATTGATATAGACTCTCTTGAAGAACGTGGCTTATGTGCCTTTCTCTACAACACTCATATGACTTAACACCTATACACCTTTCTCAATACCACTCATAGACAAGAATGCACCATTCATCTCCACTCAGTTTGTTGTCATACTTAGTTGTCAATAAGACTCAATTTATCGTCGATCAGCTACATCTACCTGTTGAATTAGTTACCAGTTATTTAGGAATGTAGTTGGGTTTATTTGTTGTATAAATATGTGTTATTTTATGTTGTTAATGATATAAGTGAGTTGATCTTTGTTCTATTCTCTACTGTTCATAAACTCTAGTTTGGTATGATCCGATGCATCTGTTCTAGTCAATGCAAATCTATGTTTTTTTTGTTAAATCTCTGTGAGAGTGTTGTGGGAAATGCCTTCAACATACCGCTCTTTCTCAAATTGGCCATGCAACCTCTTGTGTTATATTTTATCAAGGAGAAGGGATTGACCTCCCTGCGCTGCAGTTGTAGAGGCACCTAGAACTAGAATCTGTATCCAGTCTTTCTCAAATTGGCCATGCAACCTCTTGAGTTATATTTTATCAAGGAGAAGGGATTGACCTCCTTGCGCTACAGTTGTAGAGGCACCTGGGACTAGAATCTATGTCCAGTCTTAAGGAGCTATCCATAGAGAATTTGTGAGCTCTTCTGCTATGAAGAGGAACGCTGTAACTGTTGAAGTGTTCTTGAAGTTGAAGCTATTACATTTTTTTGAGTTGATCTACTCAGAAATTGAAACTTTTGTGTGACCAACTTTCTGATTTGGGTCAAGGGACTCATATAATTTTTTTTCATATTCTCTTTAAAATGACAAGTTTATATGATTCCTATCTAACCGAATTAAAAAGTTACATGGTTCCAATTATTCTAATTGGAAGTTCAAGATGCATACCTTGATGGAGGCATACAATGTTTGGACAATTGTTAATGGTTTTGAGGAAAAACCTACTACACCTCAAGTTGTTGTTCAAGATTGGGAGAAAAGAGAATCCAAAAGCAAAGATTCTCTTGTGCATGTTCGTAAAAGATTCAGTCTTATATCACTACTTTTACTGGTACATGGACACCATTAACAGTTTTGTATGAAATTACAAAAAAAAACCATAATTTTTTTTCTAAAGAGAAAATTACTTTTAATCAAAATGGAAGCAAATGAAAATATTAGTGATTATTTATCTAGAGTTATGGAATTAAGAGATAAATTAGTTGATGATATTGAACAAATCACAAGTACTGATCTAGTAATTGATACTTTGAATGGAATGGTGAGTGATTATCATATCTTTATTACTAGTTTGGTTACAAGTGAAAAGGCACTAGATTCAACTTTGATGGTCAAATACAAGAAGCCATCCAAAGAAATCAATGCACAAAGAACAAAGGATGAACTCAATTTGACAACCAAAGGTATAAAGATGAAAAAGGGTATGGAGATGGGGAATCATCCAAATTAAATGTAAATAAAAAGGGGAATTGTAATTACTATGGAAAGCTATGACTCATTGCTTATGAATGTAGGAAAATGATGTTTAATGAGTCCAAAGACAACAAATATGAAGCTATCTATGTGAATGGTGAGAATTATCTAAGTAATAAACTTCATAATTTAAATTTGTTTATTTTGTATGATGCACTATCAACTAATGTAGATTATTGTAATAATTGGTTCATAGATTTAGGGGCACCATCTGGTAGGCGTGCTTTCTTGAAAGTTGTTGAAGTCTTTTCAAAATCCATTTTGTGCATACATGAATGAATCTATTGGCTGAGTAAATTACTCCTATGCGTTAAATGTGAAAGAAAATTTACATGATCTAGCTGTACACTAGCTAGCCATCGAGTCTTT
Organism: Sequoia sempervirens; assembly: GCA_007258455.2. Classification (NCBI taxonomy): domain Eukaryota; kingdom Viridiplantae; phylum Streptophyta; class Pinopsida; order Cupressales; family Cupressaceae; genus Sequoia; species Sequoia sempervirens. The sequence continues at coordinate 3,347 of VDFB02314180.1, forward strand.
ATGATGAGCTTAGAAATCTAATTTGAGAATTTGGACTGATATGTTTTTATGACATTTTAGCTGACAGTTTGGCTCAGGGATCTTCATGCATAAAAGTATAGATTACTATTGATAGGAGTTGGCATGTCACAAATATAAACTTGTTTGCTAAAACGTTGATATTGAATACCTTTTGATTGTCCTTACAATTGTAAACTTTTCTTTTTCCAAATGTGCACATTTTTATGGGTGCAAATTTAAGAATGGTCAAAGTCATGTTTCTGCCAAAAGACACACTATTCTTTCAATAAAGGGCTACAAATTTGTAAAAGCTAAACTTCACTATTGGACATATGCTTTATAACAAAATATGTTGTTTAAACATTTGAAGATATACTCAATAGTTGTGAAAATGCTTTGGGATAGATATCAAAATAAAAAATAAAAAAATTAATCTATCAAGTTTCATCATTAGGTTCATGTTGAAATTGCTAGGATTTGAACTTGTGATGATGCTTTCTTTATGATTGATAAAATTTATGTGCTTTCAAAGTTTATCACATTCTTTGGATTAATATTTTAGACTATAATAAGGTTATTGGAAGATTTATTCATGGTGATTGGTTGAATCAATTCCTCTAGTGACTTGAATTAAGACTTTGATAGAAGAAAAAAAAATGGACCTAGCAAGTGTGGTACTTTATCCATGCAATCAATATTAACACATGGCCCAATTATACATAATTTTGTAGTTGTCCTAATCAGCCAAGGCATTTTTTCTTTCAAATCAAAATCATGTTGTTGTTTGGAATTAATGATCAAAATGAATTGAATATTCTAATTCTCACATGATTGTCTTTTATATGGATCAGGAAAGCGAAGGTACAAAAACAAACAAAGGACAACAAAGGTACAATGAAGGAGGTACAAATAAAGGAAAGCAAGGAGAAGGCTAACGAAGGAAAATGAAAGGAGGAGGATATTTTGAAAAACCTAAGTGTTTTTAAATGCTTTACGTGTTTGTTCAACACTCTTCACGAAATTGTTTATCTTTTTGTTTGGATCTAAAAAGAACACTTTGATTTTTTCATTTGCAAAGGGTTAAAATTGAAACTTAGATACCTACTAGATTTCAATTTGGGCTAAAATTGGACAAAAAATCTTCATCTTTTCTTTGGTGTTTGAAACAAATCAAACCATTTCTTTGAAGGATAAAATGAATGTGTGCTTTTATTGTTTTGCATTTATTTACACAAAGTAATATCATTAAAAGACGTATGCGCTTCTCTTGCGCCTCACAGTGATCTTGAGAATCAAAAGGATTTTGGTGACATTAAGTTGCATAAATAATTACCCATTCACACTTCGATTTGGGTTTAAAATTGAACATCTTGTGTGAGTGTGAGTAGAGCATCATCGCGTATATTCTCTCTTTGAGTCATCAAGGATTGATTGAGTTATGGATTGTGTCTTTGCTCGCTTTTGTTTATCCTAGAGGGCCTGCCTTGGGGAAAAAATATTCACCCAAGGGAATGACTCAATGAGTAACACTCTAAAGCCAAGAGTATTTCCAGCTGGGATATAAATGTGGATGTTGGATGAAACACCAATATCACGCGGTTGACTCTGACAAGATGGATCCTATTGTGCATGTTTTGCACACCCGCCCTGTTTTGAATCAGGACCCTTTTTTCTTTCACCTTTTTGGGTCATTTTTGTCACCGCCTCATTTTGCATGCCCCACTTTTTGGTGTCTCAGATGGTCAATGTCACTTGAAAATCCCACCATGAGTTGAATGTGCCTTCCCCTTTTCAATTTTGTCATGTTTTGGTGCCTTGCGGGGTCTCTTTGGCAGATTGCCCTTGCCAATGGCCCCGACCCCCCTCGGGCCCAACCATCCAAGTTTCCCACCTTGGGTTTCCTTTTCCCTCCCGATGTTCCCAATGGCATTTGGCTTGCGTCCTCCTAGACCTCAGGGCCCAAACCTCTGATGGTCATTTAATACAAATCGCTAAATCTTAATGGCCATCAAAGCCTCTCGGGCCTGGGACCCCAGAGTTCCGCTCCTGAGGTTTTGAGAGTGTTTCGCCTTGTCTCACGATGAACCTCTCATGTCTTCCCACCATTCGAGCCCTGACCTCCTCTTTGTCATCCATGAATTTACCAAGTTGAATCTTCTAGTGTCCACCTTCCTGCGCCCTCCTGTGTCTCGGGCCCGGATCCTCCCTTTGTCATCGGGGACTTGGCGTGAAATCAGAAATGGCAAACACCCTTTTCCCCTTTGCCGGCATAACTTGGCCTTTTAGCATAGCCTTTCACCGACACCTTGATCCCCTTGTTCTCCAATGAGTTGGCCAGACTCATTCCATTCGGTGAGACCTCTCATAGACTTAGGAACCCTATACTAAGCACTTGGGTTTTGCTCTCTTCACCAAGATAATTTGGCTTTCTCACCGACAGGAACCTCATCGTGTTGCCGGTGAAACATACTGAAGTCAGGGAAACCTTATATAGAATGTTTTTACTTATGCCGAAAGCCACCCCGAGTTGGCCCTTCGTTTGCCAAGAGAAAGAAAATCTTACCCCAAAGGCCATCGTTGCTTATCAGGAAGACTTGGCGAGGTTGCTAGGACTTCTCCCCAATTTAAGAATCTTTCACCAAAGCTTCCCTCTGTTGGCATAGCTTGCCCCGGTCGCCAAGATGTTTCCCCACTTAGGGTTGTCTCGCCAACATCCTTGTTCAGTATAACTTTTGAATGCCGGAGAGACCCTATGCTGATTTGACAATGTCTCACCGAGGGGACCCACTCATTCGTGTGTCACTGTAACAACCTTGTTGTCATGCTGACAAGACAACTTTATCATTCCATTTGGTGAGACCCCAGACATCTCGCTAAGACTTGTACTAGTCTTAAAAAGTCTCACCGAACCATCCAGACTTTTGTCTTCACCAGGATAATCCCTTAAGCTTGGACGATGGAAATACACATACTGTTATTGAATTCATAGTTGGCTAGACATTTTATCTCTCTCCCCAACCAAGCCCCATATACCTTAGCATCTCGCTATAACTCTAAGCCATCGGCGATACGCTATGTAGAAGTTGCTAAGTTATAATGAGGGTCACCGTGGCACCACTGTTCACCAAGAGAAAGTAGGACCTACGCTGACAAAAAGGGTCATTCATTGCGTTTTCAGTGTAACTGGAAGGAAGTCACGCCAAAAAAGAGAACCTAATGCGGAGTCGGTGAGACATGCTCACATTGTTGAAACCATACGCTGAGAGATGAAACCTATGCCAAAGTTCGATTGAAGAAAGCCCATTGAGGTCTGTTGGTGTAACATGTGAGTGTTGCCATGACCCTATACTAAAAGCGTTCCATCTATATTGATGAGCCACCAAAGTGAAAGTCAGGGAAACAAAGGGTTGCCAGTATGACACTTTCTCGAGATCTGAAACCTATACTGATAGGGACCCGCACCACCACCGAAACAACTTGAAACCTATGTTGATATGAACCGAAGTGTGAAAAGTATAACTCAAATGATTTAGTGGGGTCATTCAGGATCCTTTCCTTGACTGCCATCTCGAGGGGAGAACTTCAGCTACCCCTCTGAGCTCTGGGCTCTGCCCTTCTGACCACTGCCGGTCTTAGATGAAATCAAACAGTGGGCCTAGCTGTCGGGTTCAGTCTTGCTCCAGGCTATCAGCAAGACTTTCGTCTTCACCAGGACCCTTTCCCGACCCAATATCTTACGCCAAAGGCCTCCTTTGTCGCTATAACATTGCTCAGTCGGTGAAACCACTCGCCGACTAATTATCCTACGCCGAGGACTCCCTTTGCAATATGTTAAGATCCATCATCTTTGGCATAACATTCAGATATCGGTGAGACTTCTCACCGAAGACACAGATCTTATGCTAAAGTGCTTTAATTGGCAAAACACGTGATTGTTGCCAAGACCTTTCCCCGAGATAGATTCTCACACTGATTGAAACTAAAATGAAGTGACGACATTCTCCCCTGCTGAGCCCAAAGCTCAAGGATTCCGCCCGACATTTGCCGTCACAAACGCCAAAGTGTACCATGGCCCCCGAACCTCTTGAACCTGGTAATGTGAAACTGCTAACCGCCTTTTGACCTACCAGACCTTGGATCCCAGAGTTCTGTCTTCAATTTGCTACTCCAAACAGCCATCTCCAGATGGCTCCCTGGCTTGATACCTCTGGGTTCTCCTAGACCGATCTAAATGAGTCCAAATCTGAAATCCAACTTCAACCCATGTGCTTGATTTCGGTCCCCTTCATGGTGAACATCTTAAAATATTAAAATTTGACTGAGGAGAATCTCTCAGAGCTCTCTACCCAATTTTCCCTTCCAAATAGCATTTCTGCTAGGGAAGTCCGGCCCTCTAGGCTTGGACTATCTCAGGGCCCTTAATCAAAAGATCAATGACATTGGGAGATAAAGTCATGTTATGCTTAATAGATTATTTAAAATGGATATCATCTTTAGAATCTTGGCTAACATGAATGCTTTTATGATCGACTACACTGACTATACCTTTGCTTGCAGAATATATGGAATCAGGCACGAGACCTTTAGCGATGCCCATCGAGAAGAACACAGGGAAGAAGATAGGAAAAAATCCTCGAGGAAAAGAAGACAAGGACCAAATGAAATACTAGTTTCAAGGTGAGCCTTTACACTCAAAAGTTACCATGGATTGGAAGGAGATCACTGACACAAACATAGGCCAAGTTGATATTGATGAATTCACACAAAGGGTCAGGGTCAATCCAATGCAAAAGAATGGATCTACCAGGTGCTACGATATGAAATCATCAAAATAGACAAGCTCCGACTGGTCATCCTCAAGTTCATAGAATACACAGCTTCTAAAAGGCAGGAGGACAGCCCCATCAAAGATGAAGAATTCCCTAAAAGGTAAATCAACAATTGGCAAAAACACAAAAGTACTACAGTGCTATTAGTAGAGGACAAAATAGGGAAAGGACAAAGATGTAATTTTAAATTGTGATATATTGGCGGTAGGTGAAACCCTATTTTGTAATGAATCTTGGCCACACAACAAGAATTGATCTTGGTCATTCATTTGACTTTTGGAAAACTATAAGTAGGGGCTTGCCCCTCATTTGTAAGGCTTGGAGAGCTGTTGTAAGAAGCATTTTGTAGTAATAGAAGATAGCATTGCATGATTTTATGGAGGTTGTCTTTGATTTTTCTCATCATGCATGCATGGTTCTACTTCCATATTAGTTTTAGTATTAGTTCCTTGAATGGATGTCATGATGGTGTTGCTATTATAGTATTTGACGAACTTCTAGCTCATGCTTTTTGTGGTTCATTGATGATGAATCACTTTGCAAAGCTAGTCTAAGCCTCTTTCCTTTATTGATGCAACTTAGTTTGATTGCATGTACATGATGTGTGCATGTGAGGTGAAAAATCTGCAGTCCTTAGAAGATTGCACTGGTTTTGTGTAGCTGTAGGTTTCTCTTGGTCAAGCAAAACTCAGTTTAGGAATCTGTCTACTTTAGCAGCCACCATTGTTACTATTCATTCATAACTTAGGATTAGAATAGCTTCTTAACCCTTCTCCTTTTGCTATTTATTTTAATCCTTGGTTAGAGTAGGAATCAATGCATCACCATGAAGCTAAATCATATGATTTCATGAGCTCCAGCTTGCTGTTTTGAGTGGACATCCACTGTTCATTCACTTCCAGCACTTTGAAACTGCATTTACAAACCCAACTTCCCATGCTTTGTAACTCATCTGTAAGACTGCCTTCTGATTCTAGCAAATCACATAAAACAACTGAGATATTCCAAGCAATATCATGACTTGACATCTGAGAGACCTTGGGATAGCGTTCTAGAATTTGATTGTGGAAGATTGTCTTTCAAGAGAGGTAGTGTGCCTACACACTGCCTATGTTGAGAAGTGCATAAAAATGTCATCAACAGATCTGAAAGGGGACTCTTGCCACATTGGGTCAACTCCTACGAACAAAAAGTCCAAACTAGAACCCTTGTTTGTAGTGGCCTATTAACCCATTCATCAATTTTATCAAAGTGGTGCATTGGAACTTAGATTCCAAGAAGTTACTTCCCATGTCTGATCTTGGTTGAAATATAGAGCTTAAGGCTTCATTATTAACATACCTTTATATTTTTTCCTTGGTTGCATGTAAAATCATCTCTTCTATGAAGGGCATGAGGCAAGCCCACTAAGAAAAACATACCAATTGAGCTAGGATGTCATATTTCTTGTGGTTTGAAAGCATAGTACTTTTATCAAAAGCATTGGAAAACCAACATTCAACGAAGAATCAAATCTCAAACCCTTTAGGAGAGGAAAATATCCTTGAACAAATTCACATGTTACTACTTTCCCTTTGGATTTGTGTCCTTAAAGGCTTCTAAGCATTTGGATTTCATCTCAATTTACTTCTACTAAAGTCAACTTTAGGCAACCTTTGCCTTGATTTCCTTGATTTCCACATAATGCACTTTGTGGGATGAAAGGGAATTAGGACAAGGACATTTAGTTTGAAATCTAATCAAGAGTGTGTTTGTGGTAAAAAGAATCTACTAAGCAAAGATTGAATCAATTGGACCCCACACATGTGCTTGATATCTTTTGATCATATGGTTTTCATGCAAACATTAGTCTTTTGATTTTGAATTACTTTTGGAGAAAGGCATGTTATTCACTATCTTGGTCTAGTAAACAAATCCTTCTTAGGTTCACTTAGGATCAAATCAAACATTTCACCCATCCAAACATTTACCATCTTCATCCCAAACAACTTTAGAGCTTTTGAAAATATCATTCTAAACTTGGGTAAATCATCACAATCAAAATCACCTTGTTTAGTTAGGTGTATGGGAATGCATCCTTTCTCATACATTTAATTGAATTAGCACCCCTTTGAACAAGTTTATCCTAAATATCACATCCAACATCTTAGGGTTTACAAGTTCATTATCCAAATCAAACCAATCAAAATCAAACCCTAAGACTAGCATTGATCTAGAGTCCCTAAACATTCAACACTCATACCATTTACACCTTTCATCCTTCATCTTGTCATTAGTCCTAAGAACATTAGAGGTCACTTTTGCAATAAGGTCAAAACACAAGAGGAACATGGAATACTAACTTTATCCATACATCATGAGTAATCGAAATCAATTGAACTTTCAAAGCCTTACAATACCGATTGATTATCAACACTCACATCTATACAATCCATACATGGGATCATTACCTTCTACAAACTTCAATGGTACAAATGTGAGTATGCCCAATCAAGAGTTTGGAACACCTTTTCCGATGGTATATCTAAATCCAAATGTACAAGTCTATCAACTGAACAATCAAAGCATGAGCCTTCAAACGAGCGACATCATCCCATCAAATCCCTATAAGCCAAATGGGAAGGTACCAAGTACAAGTGTTCGAAACATGAATCCGGTAAACCTTGGGATAAATACATTTGCAAATCATACGAATATTCCAAACATTAACAATGGTCAAATTAAATCTATCATCCTAAGTCAGAACAATGCCCAAAATCAAACACAAGTACACACTCCAAATCTGCTTAAACACAAGCCAAATCAACTATATCAAGGGAGTCAAGATCGAAATTAGGAAAAAAAATTGGCTAGATCAAATTGCTACACTTACCAAAATAGTTGAATCATTACGTGAAGAGACATCTCCACCATCATTACCCATATCAACATCATTCCTTTGTTTAGGGATTCCACCTTTACCTAACTCCAATCACTCCATCCAAATCAATCCACCTAACACCAATCAAACCATCACATCAAAACCTTTGAATATACCATCGACATCACACCAATGGATGGTATCTAATCAAACAACAACGTTGATTCCAAATCAAAATATGGTCTCCCAAGGACCTATCACCTCAATCATTACAACCATTCCTATGACCTTGATCACTCCAACAACCACTCTCAAACCCATTACATCTCGACCTCTCACTACCATGATCATTCCAAGTGTATCTCAAGCACTTGTCACTACACCCAACATGATTCCAATTACACCACCACTACCACCAAAACCAAGTGCAATAAGTCAATATCGTAGCATCTCACTAAAAGCACATCAATCCTACCATCAAGTGCTTCAAAAATATTAGGTGGCTCCACAAGCTGCTTAAGTTACCCACACTGCTCAAGCTACCCAAGCTGCCGAAGCCTCTCAAGCTATCCAACAAACACAAACACAAACACAAAAAAAGACAACTGTTGAAAACAAGGATCAAGATCTATCCATCAAAGAGCATATTTGAGATGTTTCTATCTCATCCAATGATCAAACCAACATACATCAAGAGTCACTTCTCAATCATGATCAAAATCCACCAACAATACCTAACAATGATCCAATTCAAGAAATGTCAAAATCACTTGACTCTATGGTTGAATACATTGGAAATCCCTCCACCACAATTGTTGAAAACAATGATCAAAATTTCTCCATTGATGAGCACCTTGAAGATGTTTCTACCCGATTTGATGACCAACCCACGATACATCAAGAGCCACTTTTTAGTGATCTATTTCAAGGAGTGTTAGGATTATTTGATCCTATTGACATAATGCATGATTTTTTCACCTATTATCATGTTGAAGATGTCTCTACATCACCTTATGAGTTAGAGGACATATCTCAAGATTTTATTCCAAAGCAAGATCAAAATCTTCCACTAAGGTTTAGCAATGGTCCTTTCCAAGACATGTTGACCCCGTTAGACCTCATGGTTATAGATACTAAAGGAATCCTCAACTCAACATTTGATCTAAATTCACTCAAAGATCAAGAGGATATTGAGATGCTCCCTATGCCTAATGATGACATCCAAGAACCCTTTGTTAGAAATCCATCCTTTGAAACTGACCCTTGTCAAGAACTTGATCCAAAGCATGTCGAAAGCAACTCTGAAATCAATCAAGATCAAGAATTTGTATCTTCAAGATACTACAATAATCTAATGGATACTCTCCTATCTATGCAAGATGATCATATCCATGTAGCACATACTCCTCCATCAACCCATGAGATGCTTTCCGTGGATGGAGATCTAGTTGATCTTCATCTAGAACAAGATTGAGTTACACAAAAAGAGTAGATTATTAATTCCTATAGTCAAACAGAGTTATTAACATCAGAATCAAATATATCCCAAACTTCAATTGAGTAAATCATGAATAAAGATATCAAACATTATCCATTCAAGGAAGAAAATCAGACAAAACAGTATAATCTAGAGTTGGTAGAGCAGAAAATTGAAACAATGTCATCTACAGTGGTCATTTGTCAGAGCATGTTTATTGAACAAGACACCTCAGAATAGGCAGAATCAAAACATGAAGGTACTACCACCATTCTGGGGCAACTTCATCTCAAGCAAACGTCAAGATAGGGAGCACGAAGAGTCCTTATGATGAAACTAGTGTCAATACTAAAACCAGCCACGCCATGAATCTTCATCCACCCATCACCCCATCCACAAATTGGAACCAACTTCGAAGGAAATATTTGAATCAAATCAAAAAGAATGTTATCAAAGCAACAAAAGCTAAAAAGCATAATGGACAAATCAAATACATATGGATACCAAAGAATACAAAGAAATATCATCCCAATCAAACTCCATCAGTCAAAGAAACTATGGGGAAAATTAAAAAAGGGAAAATTATCCATGAAAGATGTCCGCAAAAGCAAAAACAAGCTTTTCAAGCAATGTAAAAAGTGTATCAAGCAGTTGGTCCTAATTTCATGCACACTTTCGTATCCACCCATCATTGCTCATCTTCCCAAGTGTGGAGAGTTAAAGGTTCCAAACTGTCAACAAATCCATATTTTATCCCTAAACACACTCCATCCATGCCTCCACACATGATATCTAGTTCTCACATTGACCATGTATTGGCAATAACCCTTCATCATAAGGATTCAGAAGGCACTCTATCGTGATGTGTGCACAAAGACAAAGTTAACTCCAGTATTGACGAAGCAAATCAAGAATCTCAAAATTTGCTTTCAAGTGCACGTATCTTGGCAAGGAAACTTCTTCAAGTAGGATATCTATGGCACATTATGATAGGGGTATCTACATCACCAACACCTCATTATTTAGCATGAGCTTAAAATATTTTAGAAAAACCAAAAAAACCAAAAAAATATGAAAATCCAAAAAAATTAGAAAAAGTATTGAAAACAGTAAAGAGAAAAAATCATCCTCTAGTTAAAACTGCATGAGTGGCACTTTGGGCAGGTACCATGATGAAAACCTGAAAAACATGCATCATGTGTAGAATCGAGCATCTACGTGCACCAGTTCAGGTGAAAGCATCTCATCCCATCCATAATAAATCTAGCATTCCATCTCAACCATAATAAATCCATTCATCCATGAACCATTTATCCAATCCATTTTTCCATTTGCATCCATCATCCAAGTTATCTTGATCTTCATGAAAGTTTGGGGCACACTTTACACTTTCTTATGGTAAACATCTTAACATGGGCCGTTTTCATTAATCCTATCCTATGCAGCATTATCTGAGCCATGAAGAATTATCCAAATGAGCATTCTTTATCCGAACACCTTATCTTATCGCAAGATAAACCTTGGAATCATTTTTGTGGTTACCATATCCATCCATCCATACACCTATCCAAGAATCCATCCATGACATTCCATACATTGCTAGACACTGGGGGTAGATATTTACATCTTGCTTCAAGAATAAATCTTGATCTATATCCTCTAACTTATGTGGTGATTCAAACATTGGTAAACGAGAAACCAAATTGTTCAAAGAATTTGTGATCCAAAATTCAAATCACTAGCCCATGGAATATTTTGGTGAGAAGACATTCCTTATCAAGTCTTCATCTTTCATAGATCATCAATCAAAACAATCGATATCAGTCGCATCTAAGTTGCACTTCAAACATCACATCAAATCATTTGAACAACTTTTGTTCCAAATCAAGTTTCATCAATCCTGATCGATCGAAATCCAATCAATCCATCATCTTGGGATATCCATCCTAATCCTTATGTTGCTTAATACTATCCTTGCATTGTTTTGCATCCTCAATAATGTTATCATCATCATCATCAATCCATCAACCTGATCAATCAACCTTAGCTTGGTTTTTAGCAAAAATCCCAAACAGAGCACTGATATCATCACAAATATCTAATCCAAATCATCAAAATCATGCGAAAATCCAAAAAAATCAGAAAATCAAAAATCCAAAAACATTCAAAACATCAAAAAATCCAAAAACATTCAAAACATTTTAAAAATCTAAAAACACTCAAAAAGTCAGAAAACATCAAAAACATTGGATTCTGAACTACGTTGTCTCTGAGCTTAAACGTAGGCAAGGCTAATCTTTGATCAGCCCGTGAGACATCAAAATCCAAAAAACATTCGAAAAACACAAAATCCAAAAACATTCAAAAAACATCAAAATCCAAAAAACATTCAAAAAATCAAAAATCAAAACATTTGCAAAATATTGAAAATACCAAAAATAGCCTCAAAACATTACAAAACATCCAAAACATCCAAATATTTGAAAAAAATCCATCCATCTCATCTTGCTTGCACCTGTAATAATTAATCATCCATAAGAAACTAATCATCACCTTCATCCTTTAGCAAAACAAACAAAAACAATCATAGCAGTCGGTAAAATCAATCTTCAATCATAAAATCAAAAGCAAACAACAAACCTTTAAAACAAAATCAAACTCTTGATAATTTTCATACATGTCAGTCAACCTTATATCATTAGCCTATCAATCAACTTATCAAACCATCATCAACCTGTACAATGCATGTTTTAGGATATATTGTTCCGATAATGGGCATCATTTCGGATATCACTTTGGATCTTATCCTATCATTAACTAGATTTCACATTAGGTCCATTCATCACCTTCATCCATTCATTAGGTAATCTCATCTCCTAAAGTCATTAGCTTAAATAATATAAATCAAACTTGATCCTATCATCATCCCTTTAATTAAATAAATCAAACATTTATTTAATTAAATCCAATCCATATTTCATCCTTTTCTGATTTAAATAAATCAAATATTTAAATCATGAAAGTCAAACTCACCTAATCATCATTAAGCTAACCTAATTCTAATTAGCCTAACCTAACCCACCCACTTGCATTCTCTAGATTTAGCCACTTGCACAAATAAATCAATTTATTGATTTATTAAAACTCTCATTTTCACTCAACATAGCCCTCACGTTTGAAAAACATGACAAGTTGATTTGTCCCTCCAACATTGCATTTATTGCTCATTTTCTTGTCCCCCTCTCAAAATTTATTGCACAAATTTGAATTTGAAGTTCCCTCTCATGGGCACACTTCCCAAATGTTGCACATCCATTGGCCTATCACCACTTGACAAGTGGCCTCTTCTCATTGGTGGATCTTTAATCCCACATTCACCCATTTGGCCAATCTCTCATCAAGAAAATCTATAAAAGAAGGCCTTAATCCTCATTCATCCATCCACAAATTTTATGCAAGGTTACTCTCTTGGTTTGAGAACTCATCTTGCTCTTCATCCTATTTGCATTTGCATCATCTTAAGCTTTGATCAAGGATTGGGAAAGGGTCACTTGCACATGTGACACCAATCCACTATGGAATAGGTAACTTTTTATTGCTTTCATAATGCTTTAGTTTTTCTATTTTCATTTGTTACATTTGGAAGCTTTCACAAGGTATTTCATAGGAGCATTTTGATAGATTTGTGAAATACTAACCCTTGTATGAAGTTTAGTGCTTTTTCAGATTTTAATGGATGCTTCACTTTCAAAATCTGCACAAACTCTAAAACCTCAAACATGGGTTAGTTACATGCAAATCTATCAAGTGTTTCTATGAAATAACAATTTCATGCTCCAAAGATGCAAACAAATAACAAATAAGATTAAAGAGACATATAGAAGCAAGACAAGTACCTATTCCATATTGGATTGGTGTCAAATGTGCCAATGACCCTTTCCCAATCCTTGCTAAAACTGAAATGATGCAATGTAATGGTGATGGGAAAAATTACTTCTTAGTTTAAGAGAGTAACTTTGCATGAGAGTGTAGATCAAGTTGTGGAGGATTTTTTGAAGAATGAAGCCTTCTATTTATAAAATGTCAAATGCTAAGAGTGCTCAAAATAGAGCAATGTGGGATAATGATTGGACCAATGAGATGAGACCACTTGTCACATTATGATAGTTTAAGGAATTTGCAAGTTTTGGCCAATGTGCCAAAGAGGGGGAGATTCAAATTTGAAATTGAGAGTTAATGTTGAGAGGGGGACATGAAAGAGAGAAGTTTTGGCCATGTTGGAAGGGACAAGTCAACTTGTCTTCATATTCAAACTTGAGGGAATATTCCATTTTTATGCCAAGTTGAAATAAAATGATGAATTTATAAATGAATTAAAATACTTTATTGGTGCAAGTGGGAAAAGCTAGAGGATGTGATGGGTGGTTAGATTAGTTTAATTAGGATTAGATTAGCTTAGATGATGTTTAGGTGATTTTGACTTACTTGATTTAAATACTTTGATTTATTTGGCTTCGGTGTCTGAAGAAGTGTCTATTAGAACAATAAGAAGCTTCTACTTCTCCTAATATGTCTAGTATCTCTTTCCATTATTCATGGCCTTCTTCATTGGCAATGCTAGTTCCTTACCTTTGGGATCAATTGCTTCCCCTGGGAGGGTCCTATTTCTTAAACGATAAGTACTTTGCACAATTGTCTTCTTTTTATGGCCCATGGCCATCCTTTTTCCCTTTGCAATCTCAATGAAAACTCTACTACCAACAACCCCTCACAAACTATAGACTTAAAAGAAAATGAGAATAATCACTGATAAACCTGCATGAAATAGAGATCTTGACCATGCAAGATTAGTGATGTAGAACTCCTTGCACGAGCAAATTGGTAGCATATCAATTTTTTTTTGAATCTGGACTATTCATCTGAGAGAAATTAAGATTTCATCTAAGGTGGCCATGAGCATCATTTTTTGAATATTATGAACTTACTTCTTAAAAACAATGATTCTATCTCAAATATTGACACATTATTCCTTAACCATGACTTAATCATTCATGTCTTGACAATTTGGCATGTTTCATCAACTCATTCTGTGCTCTTCATTTATATCGGTGAAGTACATAAGGTCAGTTTGGAGAGAAAAATTCCTTGTACTCCATCTCGCTTCATTGCTAATTCTTCCCTAATCTTGAGGTGCTTATTAGCAATTAACTTACTCATGTAAGGAATTCGTACCCATTGGATCATCTTGCTTTCAACATTTCATTGATGGTCATCTAGTTCTTTCTTTGATCTTTTTCTTGCTTTGCACAAGACCCCCCTGACACTACCACATTGCTCCTTTCATTTATGGCTATCACCTATCATTGATTTAATTCATCTACAGTTGGCTCTATTATGAATAAAAATATTTATGTGATGGCCATTATAGCTTGATTTAATGGCCTGACTCCTGGTCACATCTATCCCTTCATTGCGCTCTCACCAACTCTAACCTTCTCCTATAGATCATATCAGTGATGGGAGACACCGTGAATCATTAGATCTTATATACATGCACCTACATAAAACAAAAGGTGCCAAAGATATGGCCCAGAAGATTATATCAAAATTAGCAAAAAGAAAAAACCCCTTTAGAAAGCATTGATCGCATGTCGCTAATCTAGATCTTAGGTTGAGAAATATATCTGTGATGAGTGATAAGGCCTCTGTTCATCACTAGTGCTCCTCATATATTATGCAAGAAATTACCAATGAATGGTTTACATTATTTATAGGGTTCATCACACATCATAAATGTGAAATTTTTTTTTACAACACCTTTGTGATCATATGGTGTTGCATCATATCGCTCATTGTTATTTCAAATGTTGTTGTTAATGTCCATCCTTGATGAGTGATTAGAACTATAAACTCACTCATTGCTATTACAAAGTTGAAGGGTCATATGTGATTAGTGACAATCGATATCAAAATAAAATACTGTTTATCGCTCCTCACAGTTACATAATGCACAATTATGAGTAAATTAATGACGGGTGATATAGGTACAAGGGTCATAAGGACTTAAGTGAAAAATTTATGCACATGCATACAAGTTGTTTCTAGAAAAGGGGGGACTTCCCTAGAGTTACATGAGGATGGTAAGCTCACAATAATGAATCATGTAGATCAAAGGATGTAATGATCAACCGATTATTTCCCTAGCCTAGAAAAGGATGATTCAAACCTGCCCATGAGAGAAACCACTCATTGGATAAGAATCATGTGATGATGCAAATAGGAGAATTTCTTCCCTCTCCCCAACTAACAATATATACTTTATAGTCAAAGGGAAAAATAGAACACCAAGCAAAAAAAATAAAACCTCAACCCTCAGATAAGAACCCTATAGCAGATGTGACAAATATTTTTTAGGTTAAAACTATTAGGGTTTTAAAATGAGCACACCAAAAATTACAAAAAATTTGAAAGTACCATCAATTGCTCTTTTTAGGGATGTATGTTCCTTAGTGAACAGAGTGAGAATTTAGATCATCTAGGAGAAGTAGACCAAGTGCCTACTCCATTGGGTAATAGAGTAAAAAAGCTATCTCTTCCCCCCAACTTCTTTGGTTTGACAAGTCAAACCACACATGATGGCTCAAAAGCCATCAAGAAAAAATGTGGGTTTCCCCTTACCTCTATCATAAACAAATTTCTCATCACAATTCACTGAGCCTAATTTGAAATTATCACTGCAATATGCTCGATCCTCATGTGGCAATAATTCATAAGTTTTGTTGTTCACAATAGTATAAAGTTGAAAAAAACCTCACTTGATGTTTTTCTCATTACCATATTGCAACAAAATTTCATCCAGCTGCAAGAATTGGCACTCATCCTTTGCCATATAGCTATTATCATCAGGCTTAATCTGATTAGTAATTTTCCCACTAAAAGTGAAACATTCATAGGAACTGATCCTAAAACTTTTCTCATTATGAAAACTACCCTCAAATGTGTGTAAAGAAACACATTCACTTATTGGCACATATTTTAGTTGTGCCTCAACATGTTGGTGTAGAGAGTCACCAAGAATCTCTACCCTATCCTTATTCTTGCTCACTTTAATATTTTTTGAACATAATATATTAATATCTTTAGAATCTAAAACTTGTTCAAAAGTGAGTAATTTTGGTTCCTTTTTTAAGTCAGCCTTTATATCCACATGAAAAAGCTCATAACTAGGCTCATTTAAATAAGGAAAAAAATACTCATTCAAATCCATATTAGGACGTTCATACTTAAGCATATTTATGATATTCAATGGTTATAAAATTTGAAAATTTTTCACTACTTAATAGACGGGTATGTGCAGGATCATGATGGGCCAAAAAGTGGCAATATTCTGGGTATTTGTAGGGTATGTGGCTGATGACTTTTTTTTTACCCAAAATTGATGAAATGAAAAGGGTTTTTAGAGGAGATTCTCAGCTTTCCACCAATATAAATTATGCTTTAATTTTAATTTAATAAATAATTATTATTTATTTTCTATTAGAATTACGACTAAAGTCCTGATTGATAGGCTGATTGAAAAACATCTATAACTTTCAAACGGTATCACATTTTTTAAATCTGAAACATGCATCACATTCTATGCTTCACATACTATAGGATTAAAAAATAAAAATTAAATTTCATGAAGTTTTGACCAAGTTGAGGTGGTCAGACATACGAGTTTTCATATTTTTTAAAAGTTGTAATAAAAAAATTCATAATTAATTATTTACTTGAAAAAAAATTACAAAAAATATGCATCACATTCGAACATGATTCCTCTACTTATATATAAAATATTATAAAAATATATTATCATTTTATTATGGTTAGGGTGGTTAGAATGACACCTACTTCTTATTTTTTCCATGAAATTTAAGTACTATTGCATTGAAATTTCAAATTTTCACCAAATAAATTTTATTTATTTTTAAATAAACCTAGTAGTTTAGAAACTAAATTAAATTTTCTATAGATTCTATTCTTACATATTTTTGAAATAATATAGATAACTTATTCAATTTTTTATGTCAAGTTGCCTAACACTGATTTTTCTAAATTTTTTGCCACCTAAGGGCCTGGTTTTTCCATGATGATCCTGCACATACCTAGACCATGATCTTGGTCAATTCTCTCAACTATTTCTTCTTGTTGTTCTTCAGTAGAAAAATATGTTTTATCAAGTTGTGAATCCTGACAAATCAAGACATTACCACTATCAAAACATAGAAACTTTACAGACTGAGTTTCATCATTGATTTGACCATTTACATCCTTTTGAGAACAAAAAGAAATATTCTCACTACTGGGAGCACTAGTGATTAACATGGTAGAACTATTAACCTCTTCCTTTTCAAAAACATACTTGTCTGTATTTAAAACTAAAGACCTTTGATCATTTGTATCCACATAACTGTTAGTCACATCAACATGTTTACTTACGAATGTGGATAGTAAACTTTCCACATATTTAGTCCTCATCTTTTCCATATTGTCTAAGCAGGTGTAAGACATTTGCATATTCAAAATTTTAAAATCCTTCAACAATGCAATAGATCCCTCCTCAAAAGCTTCAAAATATAAATGAATGCAATCTAATATACTAGGTTTAAAACTTTCATGGATTAGTGAAAGAGCAACAACAAATTTATGACTGAAATCAATTCTTGACTCTTCATTTTGTTTCTTGAGTTGTTTTAACTTTGTGAAAAGGTCAAAAGGATCTTTTGAAAACTCTTCTCTATAAGCATCCACTAGTTTATCCCAGCAAGGAAAGGACTTCTCAGGAAATCCAACATACTAATCCCTAGCTTTATCTTAAGAGATCTAACAAAAAATCTCATTCACATATCCTGATCTCCAAATGAATGTTTTACAATGAAATTATAGAAAATTTGAATATGTGCATCTCCCTCACATATATTGTTTCCATTAAATCTAGGAATTTTATTATAGACTCAAGATGGCATAGTTTTAGCCTTGTAATCAATCCATGACAAGTCTAATTGGGCATACAATGAATCAAAAGAATTCACAAAAGGTGCAACACATTGACTAGCAAAGCTAGCATGATCATTTCTTATTGGGGCTTGTATATTCATTATGTGTCATTTCTTCAACTCTTTTACTCCCCTTTTGAATATAGTTTTCCATTCCAACGTAATTCCAAGCTTGTTTACATTATGTTTCATTCTTCTTTTGGTATCAACTATCCGAGGATTATCATACTTTTGAAGCTTCTTGACAATATGGATCTAGGTTTCTAATGGCATGGTTATTTCTCTTTTATGATCCATGGATGTATGCAAACTTAGTTGCAACTAATGGTGCACAATTGCAACCATGATAAATTGAAAAACCACAATAAAAAACTAGAAATCTTTGAGATATATTCTAACCATCCATACTTTCTACTTTGTGATTAAAACTTTGAGTGAAAGAACTGGTACAATCCATATGAAATTTTTTAGTATGTAGAGAATGATGTAACTTCACACTTCAAGTTTCTACAACTTTGAATAGAGCCTTTTTAGGTTACAAACAACCCTTCATGTCTAAAAATTGTGGAGCAAAGTTGCCACCTCTTCAACAAGGGGAAAACCTTTGAAGCAAGGATATCTTTATCTGATTTCTTCTAGCAAAGTCACCATAGGGCCATACAAACCACCTTTCAGATTTGAAACTTCTTTATTACATGAACTGGACATTCATTTTTTGTCTTGACTCTTTATAATGGTCTTTAACATATGTGTATCAATGATACAAAAGTTTTCCCCAGCAGAGTTGCCATTCTGTTGGTTTTTTTTAGAACGAAAGTTAATCTGAGTCCTAACCTATGGGTTTGGCATGACCCAATTATCAGCTAGGGTGAGGATTGGCCAACAATTAAGTAGAGTAACTACTACTGTAATTCATCTCTTCGGGCTCTATTAAACCCAAGGAGGGTAATCCCTTATATACTCATAATGTTTCACACTTGGTTAAGAGTATTTCTTCACACAGATGCACAGTTTCCTGAAATTACTCTATCAAAATCTTGTAAAACCTCAAATAGAAGCATTAATTATTCTCAAGAAATGCTCCTTCATACTTAGGGTTGGGATATGGTAGTTTAAAGTATGTTAAATAATTCTTCATCTTAAGTCCTAGGCTCAATTCATTACTAGTTCAACAAATCATAAGATAAACTAACTAGATAATTGTTGCCTCATCTAAGGCACAAAAATAATTATAACTAGTGATGAACCTATAATACAATCCTAAATGAAATACATAAATTAATGGACTATTAGAATGTTACTTTGTAACATTAACTCACTATGTTTTTAGAATAACACTTCTTTAATAAATTCTATATATTTTCCTCACAAACCAATGAATTTATTTCAGTATTTAATCAATTCTTTGAATTGAAGCATAAAAACAATTTATTCAATTTGTTCAAGTGAGAGGAAAAATGAAGTTGTTATTAACAATATTTATTCACAACTTGAGAGAAAACACAGAGGAGAGTAAAATTCTTAAAATCTAATATTCATCTTCATTTCTAATATTTCCTTGTAAAACATATTCAATATTTCTACATAGTATAATTTTCATCTTAGAATTGCTTCCAATATATCTACCCAAATACCTATTAAAATTCTATTTTTCTACTTGAGTTGAGTATCTATTGTGACCCTATTATGGACTCAAAAATATGTACTCTCTATTTTCAGCAATGAAGTCCCCTTTAGATAACAGGGGAGCAACAAGCACCTGGTTGAATTATAATTTCAATTTCAATTTCGAGTCCATTTCAAAAACCTAATTTCAACTAACATATCAAAGGACTCCCCAAGTGGTTTCATACGTAATTACTTCAAAACAGGGGAAGCAAAAAACAAGTGAAAAATATTAGTCGTCACTGTCATAGCACTTGTTGTTTGGAACAAAAAGGATTTGGTTCATTTTATCTAAAAATTCTCCACATCAGCAAAGGAAAGGAAAAGACAAACCATGGACATGTATAAACTGATACCTCCTATGCAATGACCATGGTGTCATTGAAAACTAACATAGAAAATGACACTTATTTAGAGTCATCGGCATTAGAAAATTCCCAACCACTTCTAGTTCTTGTAGCAATTGGAGGTACTATAAGTACGTCATCATCAGAACTATCATAAGGCACTAGGGAATGGAGATGCTAGCGATAATCTGAGTCCATCTCAGCTTCCGCCTCTGAAGAAATTTTTGTTAGCACAATAAGAAATTTTTGCTTCTCTTGATTAGTCTGGTAGCTCTTTCCCTTCTTCTTGGCCTTCTTCTCTGGTGATGCTAGTTCCTTGCCTTTGGGCTCAATTGCTACCCCTGGGAGGGTATTATTTCTTAAGCGGTAAGTACTTTTGCACAATTTTCTTCTTTTTATGGCCCTTGGCCCTCATTTTTCCCCTTGCAATTTCAAGGGAAACAATGGTTTCTTACTCAGTTTCCTTCCCATGGCATTTGGACATGCTCAATAAACTAGACCTCCTTGCTGGTCTGGTTTCCTTACCAATTTTTTCCATCACTTCAGAGTTTATGGAATGATAATTAAGTATTTCAATTCAAAAACCACAAAAAGAGTACCTCAATCGTAGTGATAACACTCAATTCTAGTAGCAAAATTCCTAACTAGACTAGAGAACTAAAATTCATGCCAACCTGACTAGGACAAGAAAATTATACTACCAACAACCCCTCACAATCTATAGTCTTAAAAGATAGTGAGAATAATCACTGATCAACTTGCAATAAATAGAGATCTTGAGCATGCAGAAGTAATGATGCAGAACTCCTTGCGCGAGTGAACTGGTAGCATATCAATTTTTCTTTGAATCTAGACTGTTCATCTAAGAGAAATTAAGATTTCATCTAAGGTGGCCATGAGCATCATTTTTTGACTATTATCAACTTGATTCTTGAAAACAATGATGCTCTCTCAAATATTGACATGTTATTCCTTAACCCTGACTTAATCATACATGTCCTGACAATTTGGCATGTATCACCAACTCAATCCTTGCTCTTGATTTATATCAGTGAAGTATATAAGGTCAGTTTGAAGAGAAAATTTCCTTGCACTCCATCTCACTTCTTTTTTGATTCTTCCCTAATCCTAAGGTGCTTATTAGCGATGAAATTACTCATGTAAGGAATTCCTACCCATTAGATCATCTTGCTACTAAAATTTCATTGATGGTCATCTAGTTCTTTGTTTGATCTTTTTCTTTCTTTGTGTGAGAACCCCCTAACACTGCTACATTGTTGGACTTTCATTTATGACTATCACCTATCGTTGATTTAATTCGTCTATACTTGGCTCTATCAACTATAAAAATATTTATGTGATGGCCCTTATGCCTTGATTTAATGGCCTGACTCTTGGTCATATCTATCTCTTCATCACACACTCACCAATTCTCACCTTCTCCCAAAGATCATAACAGTGATGGGAGACATCGTGAATGATTAGATCTTAGATATGTGAACCTGCATAG
Source organism: Sequoia sempervirens (assembly GCA_007258455.2). Lineage (NCBI taxonomy): Eukaryota > Viridiplantae > Streptophyta > Pinopsida > Cupressales > Cupressaceae > Sequoia > Sequoia sempervirens. The sequence goes on from VDFB02314180.1 coordinate 25,073, forward strand.
AACAAAAGTTGCCAAAGATATGGCCCACAATATTATATCAAAATTAGCAAAAAGAAAAAACCCCTTTAGGAAGCATTGATTGCATGTCACTGATTTAGATCTTAGGCTCAAAAATAGATTTGTGATGAGTGATAAGGCCTTCGTTCTTTGCTGATGCTCCTCATATATTTTGCAAGTAATCAACTATGAATGGTTGACATTATTTATAGGGTTCATCGTACATCACTAATGTGAAATAACCTTTTACAACAGCTTCGTGATCATATGGTGTGACATCATATCACTCATCGCTATTTCAAATATTCTTTTTAAGGTCCATCTGTGATGCACAATAAGAATTAGAACCTCATTTATTGCTATTACAAAGTTGAAGGATCGAATGTCATTAGTGATGACCAATATCAAAAGAAAATATTGTTTATCTCTCTTCGTAGTTACATAATGTACAATTATGAGTAAATTAGTGATGGGTGATATAAGTACAAGGGCCATAGGGACTTAAGTGAAAACTTTATGCACGTGCATACAAGTTGTTTCTAAAAAGGAGGCACTTCCCTAGAGTGACACAAGACTGGTAACATCACAACTAATGAATCATGTAGACGAAAGGACATAATGGTCAACCGACTATATCTGTAACCTATTAAAAGGATGATTCAGACCTTCCTAGGAGAGAAACCAGTCATAGGATAACAATCACATGATGATGCAAATAGGAGAATTTCTTCCCTCTCCCCAACTGACAATAGATACTTTACAGTCAGTAGAAAAAATAGAACACTAAGCAACAAAAATAAAACCCCAAACCTGATATAAGAACCCTATAGGGGATGTGACAAAGATTTTTTGGGTTAAAACTCAAGGGTTTTCACATGAGCAAAAAAAAATTTACAATTTTTTTGAAAGTTCCATCAAACTGTACTGGGTTCAACCTTTGTTGTAGGGGTTGTGGAGGTTTTTTACAGAGGTAGTTCTTGTAGATCTCGTTAGGCTAGATCATTCTACCTCCCTTAGTTCTCCTTTAGCCCTGCCTAGGGCAATCTCCTCATCAGTAAATCAAGGTTCCTCAAGATTTTTCTCCACATTCTTCCCAATTTTAGGCCTTTGTCACTCCATATGAATCTCCATAGACTTTTCAGCATATGTCCCAATTTTGGGTTCATTGGGGTCCTTTGTATTCTTCAACAACAATTGCACATATCCTTTAGCTTTGTCTTATGTTACCTCATATCCTAGAGGCTGAATCTAGATGGTTCGAGGTTCTATAGCCTCAATCATACATTCATTAGATGAAACATGAAATATAATTTCATCTTTATACATCTCAACAATTTTGCTTGGAATCCTTTCCCTTTCTTTCATGTTTCTTTTGAATACAACAAAAAATATTGTTAGAGCATCATCTTGATCATTCATATTACCTAGACTATGCAAATAATCAAAAAATTGATGTCATAGAGGTCTGGATGAGTCCCAACTTACTTCACCGTTCCTTTCCGGAACCCTCTTCATAAAATAAAACAACAGACATACAATCAATGAACCAAACTTGAAAGCATACTTCTTTTTTTTCATCAACATCAGTTTCTCAAGTAGCTATAACCAAATAAGCGCACAAAGATCATAATCAGTACCATTTATGACAATATCAAAACTAGTATAGATTGATGTAGCCAAAACAAAGTTCTCTTTGTTTGTGAAGTATATTTTGTGACTGATCATGATATCTACATACTTCACAATAGGATTAGTGATGGTTTTCATCATTAAATCTCTCTTTTCATAAGTGGATCCTATAAGTTCCATTACAACCTCATTCTTCACAAATTTTGACATGACTACTGTACCTTTATCCCATATCCCAGTAACAACACTAATCACTTCCTTATTTATGAAGTGTGACTAGTCAGTCCACAAGAATTTATCATGTATTCTACTTAGGACCATTTCACAAATTTGTCATTATAGCTGAAGTTGGTAAAGTTATTCTATCTATCCAGCCTTTTCTCAACCACATTCAAGTGTTTACGTTTTACCAAGAAATCATCACCAATAAGCTCTTTTTCCCAAATTTCAATCAACTTTTTGTGGTTGAATTCCTCAAAATTTACATGAATATACATCCTTGTGTCCTCAGTCAACATTACTCCATGTGGAATTGTCAAAAATGCACTCATGAGGTCATCTTTGAAATCCTTAGGAAAATATTTTCTGTTAGAGGGCCTCGGCCTCTCCAACACTTTCACAACCATAGGAGTTGCCATTTTTATGATTTTGAACTTAAACAACTTAACTAACATAAAACACAACTGCTCAGAAGATGAAAATACCTTTTTCTATACGAATGAGTCACAACTAGGGTTTCCATAGCTGAAATTCCAATTCCCTTCAAGAATCCTCTAGAAGCTCTTCAACTTCTTCAAATGAACAAATGATCAAAATACGTTAAACATTTCCTTTACAAAATGATTATTTTCCCTAATTTGTATAAAATGCGGTAGATTCCAAAAAGATGCGAAGAACTCTTCTCTTTTACACAGACAAACCCTAATTTGTTCTGCAAAAGATCATCCCTTCATATTTCCTACCAGTTCTTCTTCCAGAACCTTTAAAAACTTGATCTTCACTTTTCATCCTTTTGATAGCCTCTGACATGCCATTTGACCAGAGGGTTCTTATATTTTTTTGATAATGCTCCCCCTTTGATCTTGCTAGGTCTAATTACCGAATAAATCATCTGTACCAAATGAGGACACAGACTCATCAGTAGTTGTTGGTTCTTCTTTCTTCCTCCAAATCTTATTCATCTCTTACTTAATCTCGTCTTTGTCAAGTTTCTTTATAGATTCATCCTTTTCTGTCAAATTAGTTTCCTTACTTTTCTTACTTTTGCAAAGCCTTCAAACATGCCCTGGTTTGTTGCAATTATGGTAGACAATAGTTCTCTGAGTAGATTGAATTCAACTAACTCTTGTTCTGCATTGATTAGCTTTATGCCAATACTTGTTTCAAGTATATCAATAGCGATTAAAGGATTGACTCATTCCTCTTGCATGAAATCAATTCATCATAAAGGTTCTACATTCACTTTCTAGATGTCCAATTCTTTTGCATGCAAAATATTGACTAGTTAAAGGAGCATGGAACTGATTCATTCTACTCCTAAATTGTGTTGCCTTGTGACCAAATTTTTTTCATGAAAAAAAGGTTCCATTAAAAGAAGGATACCTTTTTGCATTAGGTTGTCTAACCAGAGGTCTCCTAACAAAGTTCTTGAATTATCTTTCTACTTTCCTTTATTCTGAGTCTTCTGATTGTTCACAATCTTAGAACTTTCACCGGTATAATTTCCCAGACCACCTTTGTCTTTATTCATTTTTTTTCTTACAATCAATTCATCAATCCTTTTTGAGCTATATTTGAAATTTTTTTAGTAAAGTTTTGCATTCTCTAAATATACTTTTAGGTTCTTTACTTCTTGTTCAAGCTTGGTGTATTCTTTAGATTTGCTTTGTACCAACTTGTTCAAACATTCTTCAATTATTTTCTTCTGCTCTACTTGTACTTTCAAACTGGAAATATCTTCATTAGCCTTCTTCAACTAATCAGTTACTTCCTTGTTCTTGTCTCTCAATTTTTTCAATTGCTCCTTTAATTTATAGACACATTCATTTGCATCTTCAGGGTTTTCTTTCAAATCTATATTTTCTCTTTCAACTTTTTCAAGATCCTCAAGTGTAGTCTTAAGCTCTCCTTTATTATCTAATTCTCACATCTTCAAGATCTCCCTCAAGTTGTTATGCCTTTCTTGAGGAACCAAGGTCTAATACCAATTGTTAAATGTCCAAGATACTAAGAGGGGGGTTAAATCAGCATCTTAAATTTTTTGATCAGATACCATCCAATTATTCCAACGCATACAATAGCAAAGATAAGTAAAATCATTAACAGAGCATGAAATCACAAAACAAATGAACACTTGGATTTTTATGTGGAAAGCTCAAAATGGGAAAAACCACGTTGAGTGTTAGCTCACAATATAGTGTAACCAGTTATAAGATATTATAAAAATGGTGGCTCACTACCAGGGCTCACTATCCAGAAACAAAGACTCGCTGCCTACCAAATTAAAATGATAGAAAATGGCTTACAACCAAAAAATGAATAGATGGAGTACACCTAGTGAGTTAATATTGAGTTTTGATGTAGCTCAGTAAGCTAACTTTAGACACTTCATCATATTCACTCTTCTTTATGTTTGCATTCACACCACAACAAAATTCACTCCATTAAACTTCAAAGATTATCCTATATATATCTGATCTCTTCACAAGCATCAAGTAGCTCGGCCTAATTAGATGCATCTCTTATTTACAAAAAATACCAACTATTGGCTTCAACCTTTCCTAAAATCTTTTGAAAAGATACATCCAACACACTTCATCAAGTTGACATAGACCTAAAATAGGTCACACATATATCCACATAACAAAAATATTTCATCATTACATAATACATCCATTAGGTCAGCCGGGGATAGAGCTATCAACATAATTGCAAACACCAATGTAATGCCAATACACCATATAAGCATCTATATACGTGAGATCTTGAATGTACATGCTTCTGACATCTACAAATCATTTTTCAAAACTTCTAGCAATGACAATTACCAACAACCAAGTGTAGACCAAAATATCAAAGAATGTAAGAAAAATACCAGTTCAAATACTGGACTAGAATACCAAAACAAATTTATTCTTGATCTTGCAGTTTCAACTCATATATCATGATGATATCAATGACAACACAAAGTAACAAAATGAGATGTTCTTTATTTTTCCAACACTCCCCACCCTACAAATAATACCATCAATGGGTAGCTCAACAATTATAGGGGTGAAAGAGGAAATAATAGGAATGGGCACTTCAGAAGGATAAGGAGACAAAATACCTCCTTAGCAATAGTAGGGAGAAGAAATCCATTTTTAAGGCCTAAAAATAAAGCATTATCATGATTTTTCTCCATAGAACTCATAGTTGAACTCCTTTGTGCCTCTAGACAATCTTCAAGAAGGATATAAAGGAGAACCTCATCCTCCTCAATGGACCCATCAAAAAACCAATCCTTAGGAAAATTAAAACTCTTCCTCTTTCTAACCATGAGCCCACAAGTCAACCCTAGAAGAGATAGGGATATCCTCATTATCAAACACAGAGGCAACCACATCTAAATCATCTTCATCAACATCACCGTCGTCATCTCCACTATAAAAGGAAGAACAGGTAGTGACATGGGATTTATCAAAGAAGAGAACACATGAAAACTAGGAATCATGATTAAAGAAAAAGTGGGGAGATGAAAAAATGCAAAAGAAAGGATGAGCATCAACAAAAGAGGGGGAAAATAGTTACAAAATAAGGGAAAGAGAGTGCAAAGGAGAGTCCAACCGAGACGAAAAGGCGAGGGTAATGCCAAATAGAGAAGAAGCTAAAAAAATGATCAATAGACTGGGGAGGATGCCTATAGAAGAAGCCACCACAGAAAACTCCATCCCTGGATTTTTTGGTAGTATTAGGAGCATTGGTAATATCTCATTTAATTCTCCCTTCCCTGGCAATCAGGCTATCAAAAGGAGAACAAACCACAGTATCAACCTTGTCCTCCCTAAAGGGAAAGCCACCACAATAGTTAGGAGCTAAGAGGATAGGGCACAAGGCCAAGGCAAGCAAGATCAAAAATTAAAAGCTTGGACCAAGGGGGGTGAGCAGAGTGGAGCTGGCAAGAGGATATTCAAATTAATTATTATAATTATTAATTAAACCATTTTGATATATTTAATTAATATTGTAAGAATAACTAAACTAATTAACTAAATAAATATTCTTTATTTATTTAATATCATAATTAGATATGTAAGATAGATTTTAAATTATGATAGAAAAAATATAGGTATGTATTTTAGGTGTCTACAATATACCTACATGCTTACATTTTATTTTCTTTTATTTAATATTTTTTCCTATTATAACAATTTTCTAGGGGAGGGTTATCCTAGAACTCAGATTTCTATATTTAGATATGAAAATATACATAATAGGAGAGAATACATAATCTTATCATTTGAGGGTCCATTAATTCATATAGATGCCATAAAATATCCTAGTATTTTTAAATATTCATTTTACATGTATATTCTTGTGAGTTCTACATAATTTGTGATATATGACCATCTTAGGACTCATATGTCAATAAAAGTGAAGATAAAGTACAATAGAAAAATTGTGTAGCCTTCTAACTTTTCAATCAATTTTATGTTTTTATAGACATTCTTTAATACATATACATAGTAAAAAAATACATGGTATTACACATTTTGGGCACATTCCACTAGCTTCTTTACTCATTACACATACACATATCCCTTCATATTTATTTCAACAATATCAATTTATAGATAATTTTATCCATTCATCTTATTTACATGCTTATGATGCATATTTATGAGCTTGCCCCCAATTAGTGATGTGCAACCTGTATTTAGTTTTTATTATACTATATAAAAAGTCCACAAATGCAGGGGTTATCTTGTAGTTATATAATTTTCCTTTGAAATTGAAAATTTAAAAGAATATATTTGATTTTTGAGCTACATCACCCTTCTACTTTGATCCAATTAAATACACTTTTAGGCATGATTTGTTGGCATCAGAGAGTATTGAAAGACATTCAAAGGATTCATTCTAATGATCGAGTTAAATTATAATACAACCATTTTATAGAGAAATGAAATTTGACACATTTTGATTTGAAGCAATAATAAAAAATGAAAAAGTATATTTTGGATGCTTGCCCATATATTTAACTTAAGTTAATATGAAAAATGCTTTTTTTTTTTTACATGTCACCCTTCTACTTTGATCCAATTAAATACACTTTTAGGCATGATTTGTTGGCATCAGAGAGTATTGAAAGAAATTCAAAGGATTCATTATAATGATTGGGTTAAATTATAATACAACCATTTTATAGAGAAATCAAATTTGACACATTTTGATTTGAAGCAATAATAAAAAATGAAAAAATGTATTTCAGATGCTTGCCCATATAATTAAACTAAGTTAATATGAAAAATGCTTTCTTTTTTTTACATGTCACCCTTCTACTTTGATCCAATTAAATACACTTTTAGGCATGATTTGTTGGCATCAAAGAGTATTGAAAGACATTCAAAGGATTCATTCTAATGATCGATTTAAATTATAGTACAATCATTTTATAGAGCAATCAAATTTGACACATTTTGATTTGAAGCAATAATAAAAAATGAAAAAATGTATTTTAGATGCTTGCCCATATAATTAACTTAAGTTAATATGAAAAATGCTTTTTTTTTTACATGTCACCCTTCTACTTTGATCTAATTAAATACACTTTTAGGCATGATTTGTTGGCATCAAAGAGTATTGAAAGACATTCAAAGGATTCATTCTAATGATCGAGTTAAATTATAATAAAATCATTTTATAGAGCAATCAAATTTGACACATTTTAATTTGAAGCAATAATAAAAAAATGAAAAAATGTATTTTAGATGCTTGCACATATAATTAACTTAAGTTAATATGAAAAATGCTTCTTCTTTTTTTACATATTTCTGTTGCTTACCCATATAATTTTTAGGTCACCAATTTCTGTACAAAATATAATTATTTATTTCCATCCATTACCCTACCTACTTTTCAGTCATTTAATTACCCTTCTAGAAGTTCCATTAGGGCATGGGTATTAGGGCATTCACCTATTTATTCTCTCTGCCCATGCCCTTTTTCTCCCATCCCTTCTTATCTATCCTATAGCATTCACTTGTTTGAACGGCCTAGAAGGTGCAGGTTTGTGAGCTAGGTTTGTGTTGTAGGGTTTTTACAGTGAAAAGATCTCAATGGATCGAGGGAAGTCTGCAGGTCAGTAAATAACTCTTTGGGTTCTGAGTTTTTATCCCCCTTTTCTTGCATTACAATGATAGTCTTTCATTTTCTCTTTGTAGTGCCCAGGTTGATTCTTCCATTGACTGAAGAGGAGA
>VDFB02314181.1:0-24311 GCA_007258455.2 Sequoia sempervirens
TTTTTTCAATCCATACTAATTCATGTAAAGCAGCATCTGGTGCACATGGATTTCCATATTGTTCAAGAAATTGATCCTAAAATTCTTGGATAGAATCAACAGAGGTTGTTGGCAGGCTATTGAACCAATCCTTAGCTTCTTCAGTGAGTGACATCATGAATAACCTCATATGTAAATCTTCATATGATACATCCAAGTCTTGGACAAAAGCATTAAAATTCCTTAAATGATCTTCAACAGTAATTGCACTACTCCCTGTAAACTTAGGAACAAGACTTCTCCAACTACTATCCATAGGGTAAGGGTATAATTGAAACCCTGTCAAATCAGATTGTCTGATCATTGTTGTATATTGTTGAGGGGGAGGATTATGCACATGTTGATATTGGTACATTGGATTATTGTATTGTGTATGAAGATATGGCACATATTGCTAACCATGAGGTGGTTGTAGATTTGTATGTTGTGATGCAATATACGGTGGATATTTTTGTTGCTTGTATTGGTTTCTCATATGATTCTGAGGAGCCTTTGATGGGTCTGAAGGCCTTGCATTATCATTTCCCTACCTATGAGGCGATATATACTTTGAAAAATCGGCTGTCTGAGCATCAATTTGGAATTTCTGCAATTTCAAGTCTTGGATTGCTTTTATTATTTGGATCTTTTCCTATTCAAACTTTTCCCTTTCTGCTTTGTGTTTATGAAACTCGAGTTGTGCTTCAAATTCTTGATTAGTTGAGAGCTCATAGTTTTCTTAAGGAATTACATGATCAATAGGCTCACTTGGATTACCCTCCATTCTTTGATCATATTCTTGTTGACATCTGATTCGTTTGAATTTGAGTTTAGCATCAAACTCTACCTATTTCTGAGGATTATAATAAGGATTTCTTTGTTCTTAAGGGTTACAAGGTTCTGCACTTGAATTATCTCTCCATGTATCATAACGGTCATATGTCTCACAATGTGGTCTTGATGCTTTGTCTTTGTTCATTATGCATATGTCATCATTTATCTTCTTTCCTTTATCAACCTTATCATCCTTATGGGTCCACTTACTATTGCCATCAGGACCTCCAGAAGGACCTCCTTTGTATTGGGATCTTCTACCATTCATGTTGAATTGATGTAATCTTTTTGTTAGAGGCGCCACTCACTTTGTGAAAAGTGAGAAAAATGAAACTATTCTTGATTTTATCCCCCAGCGGAATCACCTTTTTAGAAACTTCTGAAATTATGAATTTTTCTTTAATGATTTTGTATGATGATCTTCAACCGGATATCCTGCAATAAGTCCCCAACAGAGTCACCAATTTGTTAGCTCTTAAAAACACAGGTTTGAACCACGAGAGGTTGCCAAGCTCTCACAACATTTCAGGGTAACATACAAGGCCAAATGATTTGAACCTTCTTCTCTTTAGGTGTTGCTAGACCTAGGTAGGTATACCTATTTGAATAAGGTGGACTTGACCTTTGTTCATTTCCTAAAGCAATTTACCCACACTGGAAAATGGGAGTGGATAAATGAGGTTTTTTTTTATAAAAATTGTATAAGCAATATCAAGGCTAAATCTAATGTGTTCATATGTAAAAAATGAATGAAACTTAAAGAGTGGAATGGTAGAGACTAGTGCCTTATTGGGTGTACGAAGTCAAATGAAAATCTGAAAATGAATAACTTCTTTCTAGTAGAAACTCAAATTGTTTGGCATATAGGTTTAAGTTTATAACTGGTATAAACATGCAGGAATGTGACTACTGAGTTCTCCTTAATGATCCAAATGAGATTCCCTAATTACTATGATTGATTTAAAGGATTTAATCTTTCCTTGAAAGACCCAATTAATCCAACCATAAAGATACAATAAATGTGCACTGATAAACTGAAAAATATCCTTGATATATTAGCTTAAACAATTAGAAAACATCAACGTTGGAGACAACTTCAAAAATACTTTTAATTAACACAACAAATAATTAAAACCAAGAAAATGGACCATCACATCAGATGAATTCAATTGAAATCTCCATCATTTTTTACATGCATCATAGTCTCAAAATATAAACATTCTAATCTACTGTATTTTTTATTCTCTCCATACTCTATATCTCATTCACTGTAAAAAATAGGTATTTATACATCGACCATATGAAAATTCGCATCCATTCGTATTCAAATCTTGGTGATCCATTATATTCAGGCCTTTTCAAATGTTCGCCAAACACCCGTGAAGACATCTTATAGTTCTGTCGACGCCCTGAGTCTCTTCGACTATCACATATTACATATCGCTTTGGTGTCACACAGTCTCATCGATGTCCTGAGTCTCAACGATAGCCTATAGATCATATGTTGCTATGGTGTCATGCAGTCATACCGACGTCTTGATTCTCCCCAAGAATTATCACTTTGGTCTTGAATATGTCGTTGTAACTCTCGTCGATGAAGCCTATCGTTGTGACATAGAGGGTCGCCGGGACCTTCCTTCGACTACTTTTATCTTGCGGAGAATCTTCCTTCGACAATTTCGATTGCCAAAACAAATTTTTCTCTTACCAATGGAAGTATATTCTATATGAACTTTTGTATCCCTTCCCACTGAAGCCAGTCTCACTGAAGATCAAACATATCGCCAAGTCCCAATGTAATCCTTTTTCTATGACATAGGGGGTCAGTAGGACTCCATGACTTCATACTGATAACATCATACTATCGACAGGATCCACTTTTCTGGGAAACTCATTGAGAATATTGTAGATTCCTTTTTGATACTCCAGAATTGCACCACAATCGATAAGACGTAAATAAGCTCGTTATGACTTACGCCGATGACTTAGGTCTCGCTGATAATCATTTTGTGCTTCATCGGTATAACACACATGTGCTCGTTATGACGTATATCGATGAATATTTTCTCGCCGATAGGATCCTTTGGTCACTGAGACAATGAACTGTGTCCTGCCGATATGTGTCTTCAAATGAAATCATATCAGTATGACATTCCTGACCTCTTGCCGATAGACTGCAAAAAATATACATTAACATGAAACGCTTTATGGATCGGGGAGACCCTCACCATCTCTTACTGATATGAATTATACATTGAAATACTTAGGGTTAGATGAATTCTATGGGACCAAATGATAAAATATGGGAAAATTTGTTATGCAAAGCGGATTCTTATGCTTATGGCTTGGGAATTCTTTGGGAACTAAATGGTATGTGCGGCCATGAAATTTTCAAAATTTTACAGTTCTAACAGGATCCCAAATATATCATTGAAAGGATCCCAATAGTTTCCCTAGAGTTATATCATTTATTGATTGTTCTAATCTTTATTCTAGTCTTCTTGATAGGCATTGTAGTTCTCTAGAGAAATTTGATATTCTTACCTAAGGAAATGACTCAAAAGGTACTTATTCGACAACTCTCGATTATCAGTATCTAGATCAAAGGAATGGTATTAATATATATTTTCCTTGGTGGAAGAAAAATTTGAACAAATTTATGTGGTTGAAATGCAATCTTTTCATTTGGATTTTAAGTTAAAAGAAGTGCCTCGCTTGGGATAATATTTTGAAGAGAGGATTTATTGGTCCATTCAAATGTGTTCTATGTGGTAGTAGTGAAGAGAATGCACCACATCTCTTTTTTTAGTAGTCTTGGTCCTTTCCCCTTTTGAATTCAAGATTTGTAGTAGTCTTGGTCTTTTCTCTTCTTCAACATCTTCTTTTCCAATTGTTGTTTAAGGCATGTTTGTAAAAAATTGAATAGGATTGGTAAGTGGTCTCCTCCAATTGTTTTGAAAATAAACTCTGATGGTTCTTATATGGGTAATGTAGTGATTGTTGGAATGGGTGGAGTGGGCTATGATAATCATGGTTTGGTTCATTTCTTCTTTTCTAATTCTATGGGGCACCACACTAAAAATCAAATGAAAGCTCATGCTATCCTTGTTGTTGTGACTCAAGTGTGCTAATTGGGATGGAAAAAAAGTTATCTATGAGATGGATTCTATGATCTTAGCTATTCTTTTGAATAGAAGAACTTCTAATAATCTTCCTTGAAAATTGATTTATGTTGTTGAGCCGATTTTAGATTTGGTTCCTAATTTTGAGTACATTTATTTTGTCCATATTCCTCAGGAATGTAATAAGGTGGTTGATTGTTTGGATAAATGGGCCTTTGATAATGTTGATAGATGAAATGTTGTGGAATGATAGCCATTATCCTTAGCTAAAACTCAAGAGCTTCTTCAATTGCTTCATCATGATTATGATTAATTTTTTTATTATGATTCCTCTTGAGATTTTGTTTCATGTATTGATGTTGAGACCTCCATACATCACTTCCATTACTTGTACATGATTAACATTAGATTTTGCATTATATCTCTTTTTTGGGGAGGAGTTTTGTCCCACTAGGTTTTCTCCTTTTCTTCATTTGTAAGAGATTTCATTTTCATTTGTACATGGGTACCTAACATGGCCTAGCAACTAAGACCCATCATATTGCATCATCATTGCATCATAACTACACTCCCAAGTTGCACATATGGGGGGTGTTAGTATGAATGGGGATATTTTCTAACTAGTTATTAGTGAGGACCTATTTGCATCATTAATAAGTTTACTTAGGAGTTAGTTTCTTAGGTGGCATTCTAGAAACTAGTATTTAATGGGACCATATCTCATTAATACACATGTAGTTATCTAGGCATTTAATATTTCTCTCATGCATTTATAATTATGCATTAGGAATTTAATGATTGTAACCAAGGTGGTTATCTGGAACAACTTCTATCCTTTCCTATACAAGGAAGACTCTTGTACATTTGTAAATCATTCTAGATCAATTCATCATAGATCATCATTTGATCAATTTGTCTTCTTGCTCATGTTGCAACACTTTCTTATTCATGTGGATGGTATTCTTCATGGTTGATCCTTTGAAGTGTGGCCAACTTCATTTGGGTTGTTCATATTTCCAACATGGTATCAAAGCTTAGGCCATAGGAGATCCATCTCATATCAGGAAGTTGAGTTGATGAGACTATCGCAGGCTGAAGGTTTTCATGAAGGGCTAGTTATTTTCATTCTGGGAGGCAACTGATTTCTGAGGCACTTTGGGTTAGATTTGACCCCGCCGTTGTGTTCAAAAGGTTTGAAACCTAATGATCACCTACCCATTCGTTGAAATTTGACTTCCTCATTCGGAATCCATCAGAGGTTTTTTGTAGCTACACTGGAAGGGAATCGTACAAATTATACAAGTTGTGAGAAAAGATTTCATCCCCCTTGTGAAAAAAATCCACTCTCTAGTCGACATCATATAAACTACTTCATATTTTGAGATTGAAGTGAGTGCTTCCTTTTGGACTCCCAAGCTCGTATCTTTTCGCCAATTTGTCAGATTTTGGATATTCCAGTGGCATTGTGAAGGTGATTAAGAGCTCTATCATTTTTTCCATCTAATTTTTTCAAATTCAGTCCTAGGTACATTCTATTGATTTATTGTAATTTGAGACATTTACTTGATAATTTGGACATATTGCAATTTGGAGAAAGTCTATTTGCATTAGGAGGTTTCATTTTCAATTGTGCATCATATTTGGGAATTTCTATTTGATATTGAGGGTCAATATAGTCTTTGTAATCATGGAGATCATTCATAGTTTATTATAGGGTTTTCATTTCATTCTTCCCTGGTTATGTTGGAAAGGGGAAACTATAAACAATGGAGAGATGGCATCATAAACCATCTCCAATCACTTGAATTGTTGCCACATAAATGTATGGTATTGTTCCCCATCCAGGTCAAGGTATTCAAAAAATTTCTTGGAGTTGCAACAGATATAATGTCTTAGAGGTCATTGCAATGCATGTTGATGATGTTTTGAAAGCTATTGATCATTGTGATTGTCCTCATATTCTTTGGACTAATATTTGGGAGATATATGGAGATCCTGATACTCCACCATTCCTCGATGATCATGATTCAAAATGTCATGTGCCTCTTCATTCTTTAGACAGGATACCAGGCTATGATGATATTGCTATGTAGGAGCTTACAGATTTGGAATGCTTTTAATCTTTAAATGAGGATGTCAAGGGTTCTTTAGATGCTTTTTCTCCATCAAAGATAGTAGATGTACCTTCACCTTCAGTGATTCTTTGTCAAGAGTCATTGATTAAGGCTTCCATCATTCCTATTCAACAAAACATATTCAGTTTTCCAGACTTGGAATAATAGGATGGATTTAGTTCAGGTATTGTATACTTGGCTACTTCTACAGGTTTGGAGGACATTCTTGAGGGGATATCTCTCCTCTATGCAGATTCTACTTTAGAGGGTATTCTTGAGTCTCCACATTATATTGTTTTGGCCTTGATTAGGGATCCTGATCTTGGTAAGACTACCTTGGAGGCACTTTATTCCTTTTCAGATATTTCACATGTGAGGCTTCTTCCTTCCCATTTCCTTATGAAGTTGGAGTTTCTTTAGCATCTACCATTGGATTTGCTTCTTTCTAGTGAGATACATGCCTGGTTTGTCATCACTGGACACTCTTTTGGCTTTAGACTTCTTTCAGTGGTTTTGAGGACACTTCATTTTGGGGGGAAAATCTAGTCTCCATCTATTCCTTTAGTGGAGGGATCATTGTATTGCATTCTTTAGATCTTTTTCAACATCAATCTCTGCATAGTCTTGGTTTGTCACCTTCTTCCTTCTTCATTGATTGGACATCTACTTGATTTGATTGTGGCATCTTCATCTACCTTGGGCAAGGAGACACATGAGCAATTTTCAAAGACATCATCATCATACATATTCATCTTTCCTTCCTTCAAGTCCTATCTGAAATGGGAAGCCTCCTTGCATTTGTACTTGGTTTTGTTTCCTCTAAAAGGGAGACAATTTGTTTGTCGACATTGGATCATGTTTTGTCTTCAAGAACTTACCATTTTTGTAGGTGATTACATATTATGGGGGCCTACATAGTCTCTCTATTTCCCTCTTATGGGGGCTATTGATTATTGTACTCTTGTGATGGATGTAGCTCTTGGGGGGTATTGATGTTGAGACCTCTATACATCACTTCCATTACTTGTACATGATTAGCATTAGATTTTGCATTATATCTCTTTTTTTGGGAGGAGTTTTGTCCCACTTGGTTTTCTCCTTTTTTCTGTTTATAAGAGATTGAATTTTCATTTGTACATGGGTACCTAACATGGCCTAGTAGTTGCGACCCATCATATTGCATCATTTAACTACACTCCCAATCTATACATATGGGGGGTGTTAGTGTGAATGGGGATATTTCATAACTAGTTATTAGTGAGGACCTATTCACATCATTAATAAGTTTACTTAGAAGTTAGTTTCTTGGGTGTCATTCTAGAAACTAGTATTTAATGGGACCATATCTCATTAATAGGCATGTAGTTATCTAGGAATTTAATATTTCTCTCATGCATTTATAATTACACATTAGACATTTAATGATCTTGTAATCAAGGTGGTTATCCAACTACCTCTATCCTTGTCTATATAAGGAAGGCTCTTGTACATTTGTAAATCATTCTAGATCAATTCATCACAAATCGTCATTTGATCAATTTGTCTTCTTGCTCATGTTGCAACACTTTCTTATTCATGTGTGGATGGTATTCTTCGTGGTTGATCCTTTGAAGTGTGGCCAACTTCATTTGGGTTATTGTTCATATTTCCAACATCATGTTTGGAACATCCATTGTTCTACTTTGAAGGATTGATGATATTTTGTGAGATGGTCTTAAATTTTTCTATTATTAACGTTATTGATAGCAATGACTATCTGAATTCTCTATATTGTAAACAAATGCAACTTTATTTTTCTTAATATATTTTTATCCTTTTACCTAGAAAAAATAAAAATCTCTGATTTCAATAAATGAAACCATATATTATGCTTTTACCAAAAAAAATAAAAATCTCTGATTTCAATAAATGAAACCATATATTATGCTTTTACCAAAAAAAATTAAAATCTCTGATTTCAATAAATGAAACAAGTTTTGTTTGGTTTGGCAGTAAAAAAATATGTGCGTTGTATAGATCGACTTGCTGCCACGTTGTAGCATTAACTCTTCTTGTTGAGGACAATTTTATTGGTACCTCCATAAATGCAGAAGTAAATAAGCGTAGCGGACTGGGTTCAAACGTGGATGCCAATTCACCTCATAGCTAAGAAGTTAAGAACTATTATATATACTAATGGAAGGACCGAACAGATTTGCATAGACCGATAGTTATACCAAACTAAAATTACTGGCGCTCTTCTGTGAAAGAGTTCATAGCTTCTGTCAAGAATTTCTTAGAGTTAGGTGAAGAGAATGGCATCTAAGCCGGGACCACTTACACGATGGCCGTGGGAGAAACTTGGTAACTTTAAGGTAAGCTTTGCGTATTCTTTTTGTTGAGGATCATACTCCAAAATCTAATCTGAGTAAACGAATATGAAAATGGAGTGGTTACTGATTAGAAAGGATATTGTTATGCATCTAGTATCTGCTTTTCGCTCCTCTGGTGATCAAAGCAGTACATACCAATTTTCTAGGAGGACAAGAAGCAGACAACATTAGTTTGGTGCTGCTACTTTTGGCGGCAACCAAGTACCTTCATAACCAACTGTGGATAAGTGTTTCTCGCTATCAGAATGCACGGAGCAAGCATCAAATACAATCTAAAGGTATTAACTTCGAGCAAGTTGATAGAGAGAGAACCTGGTAAGCTCCTTTCATAAAAGAAATTATGCCCATCTACACATAAGTTAGTCTGTTAAAGTGCTGGCTTTTTCATGGCCATGAAAGTTTTAGAGATTGGCGTTTATGTGAAGTCTGAAGATAATAAGTTTTTACTTTATACAATGTGGTGCAGGGACGACTATATTCTCATGTACACCTTCGTGTTTATGCTAGTTCATGCATACATTCCAGGCGCCTCCAATCTTCCTCTCTGGAGCACTAAGGGCTTTATTGTTATCTTTTTGGCTCACATGGGACCATCTGAATTCGTGTATTACTGGGCTCATAGAGCTCTCCATCATCACTTCCTGTATAATCGTTACCATTCACATCATCACTCCTCTTTCATCACAGAACCCATCACATGTAAGAAAGTTTTCCTTTGGATCTTGTGAATTTTGAGCTGCTAATCTGTACTGAGTACTGACGTTGTGAATCATGTTTTATGTTCAGCTGTAGTGCATCCGTTTGCAGAGCATTTGATGTATACTGCAATGTTCTCAATTGCTCTTCTGGCTACTCTTTTCACCAATAGCGCTTCTATTGGTGTAACATTTTTCTACTTAACTTGGTTTGATTTCATGAACAATATGGGCCACTGCAACTTTGAATTTGTTCCCAGCTGGGCATTTAAGATCTTCCCTCCTCTCAAATTTCTCATGTACACACCCTCGTAAGTTTTCTTACATACGTCCCAAAGTTTCCATTTCTAGAAAAAAAACCCATTTTGAATTAATTTGATCAGACATAGCTAATGTTTCACAGGTTTCACTCTCTCCACCATTCGCAAGTTCATACCAACTTCTGTCTGTACATGCCTCTCTACGATTACCTTTATGGAACGGTAGATAAGTCGTCCGAGACTCTCTACGAGACTGCATGGAAAGGTCAGTAGCAAAAATCATCTGATTGATAGGTGTACTATTTCCAGACTTGCGTCAAGATGCATATTACTCTTCAAGCATGATGTTACATGCAAAAAAATGGGGGATATATGGATGGGAGGGTTTTGAGCGTTTGTCATTTTCTCCTAAATCTTTACATGTTATGATCTATTTAAATAATAATTTTATCTTTATTACTGTCTAATAAACTATCATTTTCAATATATCATCTCTTTAATTCGAAAGAGTATTTGGACCCTCTCTTATCTTTACGTAATTTAATGCATTTTTTATGTTATAATATATTTAAATAATAATTTTATCTTTATTATTATTTATTATAGATCTTTTTAATAGATCATTTTAAATTTAATAATAGTTATCTATTTTTTAGGTGAATATTATTTGCACATATTGTTAATACTTTAGAGTTATTTGCAAAGAGAAAAGAAAATGTAAGACAAAACATTAATCATTTTACCTTGAATTTGTATTTGTTAGGTGAACATTTTCTATACAAACATTATATATAAGTGATAAAGCTTAAATTTGATGATTCCATTTAATACTTTTTACTGTGAAATATAATTGAACTTTTAAAAGTGAATATGTTTAGTTTTTAAATGATTATTTTAAACAAATAATTGTAACCAAAATATATTTGTAGATAGTTAAACCCTAATGGGTGGGTAGTGTTGTTATGTGAGCAGGACGAAAGGAAAAGGTTGATATGGTGTACTTGACTCATGCAACAAGCTTGTTGTCAGTTTTTCATTTAAGATTTGGGTTTGCTTCATTTGCTGCTAAGCCATACTCTACCAAATGGTATATGTGGATTTTATGGCCAATTAGTAATGTCATTATGATCATTCTTTGGCTCTTTGGACGAACATTTATAGCTGAAAAAAATCGATTAAATGATTTGGATATGCAAACATGGATTATTCCACGATACACATTCCAGGTGCTCATGCCATGCACTTCTTTTGTTTTTATCAATATATTTTATTTATGAATTAGAGAGCTTCTACATTTAACTACATTAAGTTTTTTGCATCAAAGTTTTAGATCACATTTTGTAATATATAACTTTTCGCACATCCTAATAGTGGATTACATAATGTAATCTAAACTAGTGATTAAAAAAATTATACAATCAAATCCAAAAGCTCTATAATTTATTTTCATACATTAAAAAATCCCATGAATATCATGTTTTAATTAGTTTATAATATTCTCGTTGTGGATGTGGATGCAGTATTTTATGCCTTCTGAACAAGTAAAGATAAATAAGCTTCTTGAGGATTCTATTTTGGAAGCAGAGAAGAAAAATGTCAAAGTTATCAGTTTAGGCCTCCTCAACCAGGTATCTTTTACTAACTTTTTAAGTGTAAATAATTAGTTGAACAAACCAATTAATAGGAATGCCTCTATATTTATTAAATTAGCTTTATTATTTAAGAATTGAAACAAGTATTCTAAAAAAGAGGTGAAATAAGAAAGTCTTTATCAATAGATGCTAATGGTTAATGTATAGGTTACTTATTTAGGGAATATTTTTTCAAGTAGACAATCAACATTAAATAACTCACAACTACAACTCCCTAGTATAGGTATTTACTAGTACAAATTTTTAAGTGTAAATAAATGGTTGAACAAACCAATTAATAGGAATGCCTCTATATTTATTAAATTAACTTTATTATTTAAGAATTGAGACTCTTGTTCTAAAAAAGAGAGGTGAAATAAGAGTCTTTATCAATAGACATTAACCTTATATGGGGAACGATTTTTCACTTAGACAATCAACATTAAACAACTCACAACTACAACTCCCTAGTACAAGTATCTTACATGTGTATAATTGAAAAATACAAGTATCTTAAATGCATGTACTTGAAAAATACAAATATTTATACAAATATCTTAAATGTATATAATTGAAAAATATTCAGGATATCAATTTGGATCTATTTTTATTTTATTTTTGAAACTATTTTATAGTCTCTTATTCTAAAAAAGATTTGAAATGCTCTTTGTAATCTCAAAGACTTCTATATATTGAGGCATCATGTAATGGTTTTATATATCAATGTATAGGGTGTGTAGTTGATCAAAGTATCAAAGTGTTGAGATGTAGCATCAAAGTATTTGTATGATCAAGTGATATGAGAATGTTGTAGCATTCAAGCTATATAGATTTGTAATCATTTTATCAAGATGAACGAAAATTGTGTCATAGCACTTGAAGATTATGTGTTTGTGTTTCTCAATATCGTGTGATTGATTATGTTTGTGAGTTTGTGTTTTATCTCCATCCACTACCATCATCTACAAATACATATTTTGGGATTAAAAATATAAATAGGATGAATTACGTAGTACAAAATAGGGATTATAGGATATTATTTACTTGTCAAAGTATGTACGTCATATTTTGTTGAATATTTATAGGTTCCATTAACAACTACTATAAGTGCCTCATAAAGTTATAAGGTATTTGTAGGTAAGAACATAATCAGTATGGGTTGCGAAATAAAAAATCTAAAGATTTAGGGGAGAGGACATGATAGTGGGACCGACTCATATAATGGGCATAGTGATTGATCATGTTAGGTCTAGTTCAAGTATCTTTTTTACGTAATAAAGATTAAAATGTTTCTAAAATTGACTCTTTATTGATCATAGTGTTTTTGTTTACTATTTAATTATTATTTAAACAAAATGCATGTCAATGATAGGACACATACAAATCCACCTACTAATAGGGTAAACCCACAATAGTGGGTTATAATTTTTTGGACGAGCAAAAAATGATTGTGGGGAGAAAAACAATACTAATACCCTTTAAATGAAGGGGGTGCTTTGAACGAAGGGAGTTTGTTTGAAGGTTCTACCCTTCGTTTGAAGACCCCCTTCAAACGAAGCCCCTCAACTTGGTGGAATTTTTAAAATTATTTTTTATGATAAAATATCACCCTCCTTTGAAGGGAGGCTTCAAATGAAGGTGATATTTTATCCTTTTTTCAGAAGAGGTTAAATAGTGAGGTCATTTTCACGAAGCAGTGAGGTGAAGAGGTGAAGGTGAGGTAACTATCATTTTCACAAAGCAACGAGGTGAAGAGGTGAAGGCGAGTTGTTCAGGTGAGGTGAAAGCGAGGTGAATGCTGTAAACATCATGTGGAGGGCACTAAGAAAAGGTTCCTGAAAAAAAAACTTTAACTCACAATGAATTAAGGTTGCAAAAGTCTTGTCTTGAATTCAAGAATCGAGTAGCCCTAAAACCTCAATATTTTCAGATGCTTAATTAAGTGCATGTATAAAACTTGGGTGCATTGACATGTGGTATCCCTTTATTTTTTAGGGTTTGATTTTGCTAGGGTTTAAAATAAGAGGGTTTGAAATAAGATAGTTTGAAATTCTATTTTCTTATGTGGCACTTTTCCCCTATTTTGTTTTGAATATGATGGAAAATGCAACTACAACCAATCCAACTATGGTTCAAAATTCTATTTAGGAAACCATACCCATGCAAGTTTTGATGGGATTTATTATGGTCTTGTATCATTGTGTTTTCAAGGCCTTCTAAGAACTACCCTTCATTTTTTATATCTCTTTGCACATTCAACACCATGTGTGAGCAGTCTTGTAGGGTATATGACTATCATCTCTTTTATATAGGGTTTCCTTTCATGTTTTATGCAAACCTTTGAATCATTCTTAAGATCTCTCTCAAAGTAATGAACAACCCCCTTAGGGTTCATAATACCGAATACGATTTTATTATCTCTTATACACATCAATACTGAGCCAACCATTTTTGATAGGCCTTTACCTCACTTGTTATGATCAAATCACTATTTGATTGTAGATGCTTTATTACATTTTTGTATGCATCTTTCACTCCTACTATCATGTGGTCACCTATAAGTGTGTAGGGTTTGCGGAATGAACTTTGTGGATTGTCCAATGCTCAACCTATTTATCATTGAAGGAACACCACTATATTGCACCTTAGGAGATTGCTTCTTAACTTGACTTAGGTTGGATTTCATTGTCCTTTCATGAACTATCTGCTTACCCTTCTCATATTATCACTCATAGGTTTTGAAACTATAGTCTTCATTATGGACTTCTCATAATATCTTTGAAGATTAACACACTTCAATCTATCACCTTCATTTTTATACATCATGGTGATATTCTTCTTTAGACCATATCCTTTGAAAGTTTTATTTGTTGACTTTGTTGACCTATAGAGATTACCATCATAACTTAATCACCTTATATTACATTTAGCTATTTTTGTTGGACAATTTTGAATAATGTAGTTACTATCAAAGCCTTTTTGTCTCTCAAAACTCATGATATGGAATGTCTTATTGAAATGAAATTATTTTGGTAAAGACGACAATGCAAAAGTGAGATTGATATTTCACACAAACTTTAAACATAAAGACAATCAAATATTTGTGCAAATATGGCAATGCAAAACCACAAGACTAATATTTCACATAATAACAAGCTAAAATCCAAACACAAAGATATGTTTTCCCATCAAGTTGAAATTAAACCATTTAATGTCAAAATGGAGTTCCAACATACCCAATATTAGATAGGAAACAATACTTACTCAACTACACAAAAGTGATGATCACTTAGTGAACAATGTGATTAGTGGATACAATTTCATAGAAAAAAGTTTATTAAACCATCCTAAATGCCTCAAATAATAGAAAACTAGTTCTTATGAACTAAAATATTTTCCATGGATTTAGATGATTAATAATTACTAGCATAAGTTGTAGATAAAGGAAATGTGAGGACATACCAACTTAGAGGATTGAAATTAATGGGTTGTAGATAAAATATGCATCTAGAAAGTCCTACTTATCAACTACCAAAATAATGACAAGTAGATGTATAAATTGAGGAAAATCTTATCTCGTAGATTCTCCACATTGATTGGGATTTAATATAGGATATGAAGTCTACATATAAATCTAATTGCATCATCAATTACCTTTTAATGTCTTTGCATATTAAGATAGAGATCACGCGAAGGAAATAATGCACAAAATTATTAGGAAACTCTCACTACAATGTTATGGAGTTAAATGAGTAATCAAAAGGGATACACCTCTTATATTAAGGACTACGGAAAAGACCTCCCATTAAGTTTAAATGGGGACATTGAAGAACAAGTGAAGAAAATGTTTATTGTTGTTAAGAGGCATTAATGTAAGAATTTTTTACTCTATTACATTAAAATTCCAATAACCTATGTTAATATATGAAAACAATAAACAATAATACCATTCCTATCTATTATCTAATTAAATGATAAATAAAATATTTTTTATATTCTAATATATGTAATCATAACATTTTAATTATGTTATCTAATTAATTGGTTTGTTACAAACTAATAGAAGTTACAATAAAACTAAAAGGATACTTAATATTCCTCTCTCCAAGAGAGACTAATAAGATCTCAAGAAAAAAACTTCCACGAGTACAAGTTAGATTGGTGAGCCCTATTGTTGAAAATGAGCACCTAGGAACTATCATTAATTTACAATACCAAAATTAAAAACGTCCCCACTTTTTATAGTTTGTGAAAAATAATCTGATGATTTTTTATAGGATAGGTCCTAGCTTGCATATGTTGATGGGAACACAATTCGACACTTTTGGGAGTATCCTATACTTTGTGATCTACAATTGAAGATCTCTATGTTTCTCTTGTACCCACTGGTTTAAGATCATATCATAGAGAAGCCTTGTTGTTGAGTATTGAATTCTTTGGAAGCTCCCTTTCCGTGTCAAGATGTGCCCCATAAAAAGGCACTGTCAATCTAGTAGCATATGTTGGATGTGAGTTGAAACTCCTCAATTTGGAGCTCTTTCAGACTTAGAATGTATCTCTGAAGAAACAAAATTAGAGTTAACTATACAGGTCTGAAAATGGGAATTGCAAGAGCAGAAAATATTGAGATGAATAGTGAGATATTGTGTTGCCTCTTAGAGGATTTATTAATACTAATTCTAGCTAATATTCCCACTCTAAACGGTGGAAGATTCAAGACTATTTGTAAACAATGAAAGTATATTCTTTCACTAGGAAAGGCCTTAATCCAATCAATTTCAACAATTTTCCCTACTTGCTCCTCTCCCGCTTTCCTCTTTGGTAGCTTCAGGCGCTCATCCTTGACCAAACCTCTACATGAAGATTAGTATCTACTTCAATCAGAACCCACTTTCCCTATGTACAAATTTTCATTAGTTTTTGTAATAATGGAGGTTCAATTTAGTGATTTTCTACAAGAGCCTCCTTTGTTGTTCTAAGGATAGAACATCCATTTCATTTTTCATTTGCAATCTTGTTATCAGATCATGGATAGTCATCCCCCCTCCTAACTAATTTAAGAGATGGGGTTTCATTAGATTGGCTTTTAATACCTCCACAAGGGTCTGCACCTTGGTCATAGGAACAAACCAAGGTAAGAACAATATGGTGATGGAGATCTATGATTCAAAGACTAATGGATGGGCCAAATTGGAGATAAATAATCCACTCATATCAGTTGTTCCCACTAGTGAAGGGGTGTACTATAGAGGAATGCTTTATTGAATTAATAAGAACATTGCAAATGGGATCAAGTGGAGGTTTAGGTTTGATGTTGTGGCATTTAATGTTGTAGAGAGAAGTTGGGATGTCATTAGACAACCACATAGACAAGAAGGACCAGAGATTGACTATTTTCCTTATTGGTCTGAATTAAGTGGGTGTGATGGAAATTTTGTTTTGGTGTATAAGAATGACCTTTCATTATGGAAGTTGATTGAAGACGAAGATGAGGGGAAAATAAAATGTAGATGGTTAGTGTTGTAGGTAATTCCAAGGAGCCTATGTGAAGAAGCATCACATTAGTAATAATGATTTTAATGGACCAAGAGTTCCTAGAAGATTAGTTATGAGTAGTATCTATTATACACATCAATATTGATCCAACCATTTTTGATAACCTTTA
Organism: Sequoia sempervirens; assembly: GCA_007258455.2. Taxonomy (NCBI): domain Eukaryota; kingdom Viridiplantae; phylum Streptophyta; class Pinopsida; order Cupressales; family Cupressaceae; genus Sequoia; species Sequoia sempervirens. The sequence goes on from VDFB02314181.1 coordinate 16,712, forward strand.
CCTCACTTGTTGTTATGATCAAATCACTATTTGATTGTGGTTGCTTTATTGCATTTTTGTATGCATATTTCACTCCTACTATCTTGTGGTCACCTATAGGTGTGTAGGGTTTGTGGAATGAACTTTGTGGATTGTCCAATGCTCAACCTATCTATCATTGAAGGAACACCACTATATTGCACCTTACAAGATAGTTTCTTAACCTATCTTAGGTTGAAGGTCATTGTCTTTTCATGAATTGTCCACTTACCCTTCTCACATTATCACTCATAGGTTTTGACACTAAAGTATTCATTATTGAATTCTCATAATATCTTTGAATACTAACACACTTCAAACTATCACCTTCATTGTTATACGTCATGGAAATATTCTTCTTTAGATCATATCACTTGAAAGTTTTATTTGTTGACTTGTAGACTTTATCATCTCCAAATTAACTATCTTTTGTGGACTGTCACTTGAAGGAGATTATCACATCTAATTTGTAACTTATATTTAACTGCCATCACCATCTATAGATGTGAGATATACCTCTACTACATGGAACATGGGCTTTTCATATCAGTGTAACAAATGAAACTTGGATATGGTCTTGATGTGTTTCATCGAATAGTCTATGATGCAAGGGCTTAATCCTCATCATATAACAAACTCTACAACCCTATTCCAATCAATTTAATTGGTCTCTCAACACTATGTTATTTTAGCTTGGAGATACTCATTTTCTTAATGAAATCTAAGGCTAACAAAGCTTTTAGGTTTGATACTAGTTAATGCATGACTTTTTCACCCTTTATGAATAGAAACTACTGAGTGTGGAGTTGTCCCACTAAATTTGGTGAATAATGTTGTAGAAAATATTTGTTGCGTGATCCCACAATAGTGATTTACATTTTTTGGCCAAATTGGACATTGAAATAATTTTTTTAACTAAATCTTCACTTTTGGGCATCTATAGCCGCTAAACCGCGAGGAATTTGAAGATGATGTAAACTAGAGTTTCGTGACATTTTGTCTGTAGATTCTAATTTTTTATTTTTTTTCAAATTTTTTGGAATCAATTTGCAGTTCTTTTTCCATCTCCCTCAAAAACTAGTTTTTTTCAAAAAACATTTTTAAAAAGTGACGCTCACTGTATAACGCATAACTTTTTTTCCATGAAGGATAAAATTCTAATTCTTTCGAATTTAGATTCGTAACTCTGATATCTAGTACTTCCACTTGGTTAGATAGTTTTTTATTGAACATTTTTTCTTTAATCAAGTTTCAAAGTCAAACCAATTACAATTTAGGCATAGTGTGACCGTATAACACGTAACTTTTTTTGTATGTATCAAAATTCAAATTTTTTTGTTGGATCAAGGACTTTTAATATCTAGTGCACTCATATTTTTCAATTTTTTTGATAATTTGCTATTTTTCCACATGTGCAGAACAAAGAGCTTGATTTTTAGTGAAAAACCTATGTTTAATAAAACTTAAAAAACAAATAAATAATAAAACCAAAACATATTAAAATTATATTCATTAGATAGCTCGTTCCGAGGACTACCTGATTTCAGTTGGGTTTGTGAAGTCTCTACCATTTTCGTCTTCAACTTGAGCTCTGAAGTGCGAAAATTTAGAATTTTTGTGTCTCAGGGGGAGATGCGGGATAAGGGGGGTTCAAACAAACCCCTAGGGGTTCGCTCACCACCTTGCTATAAATGCTTTTTTTTTTTTGGTTTTGGGTAGGAAAGAATTAAAAGGGTTCACTCGAACCAGTAGGTTTGTACGAACCCCTAAAATCAAGTTTTTTTCCATGGGGTCATTTTTTATGAGTTTTCCTTCCTCACTTGAATTGTAAACCACTATTGTGGCTTTAGGTTGCCCTGTTATGATTGTATTTGGCATTGAGGAGGTCTCAATGATGTTGCAGTTGATGGGATGCAATCTTCTAAAGCTTCTTAATTTGTGATTTCCAATAGGAGAGGAATATTTCGAAGTTCACATATCTCAGTTTTCTATGAAGTTAGCTTTTATGTGTTTTACTTGTTTCAGATGTTCACAACATTTGATTATGTTGGTTATCCTTATTGAAATTTCCCTAGTTACTTTGTTGATGTTTATCAACAAAAAATTATAGTACATAATAAATACTCACGTTGTATCTTATTTACTACAAAATTATAGTCAACATTAGAGACAGGCTAGAGATGGAACATACAAATGCAATAACGTCTGAATATTATTCAACTTCAAGAGTTTAAAATAATATATATATAGACTAACACACTTTCCCCAACAATGGAATTTGAAAATTTTAACCCTCTCATGAAATTCAAGTCATATGATGCAATCACTAAATTTCAACATTTTGATATTGTGTATTAGGTGGTATTTTTGTAGTGTATCAAATTATGTAATAATGTGTCAGTATTTATATGTAGTTTCAAGTCAATCTTCATTGAATCATATTATGTTATAATGTTCAAATCCATATGACCTATGCTCAACCATCTAATGCAAGCCAACTTTTATAGCTAAGTTTAGATTCTAGTTAATTTCTCAAGCCATTAGCTTCTAGAAATTATGAAATAAGAAATAAAGTGATGATGTTTTTAATTCTTCTCTCTTCCCCTCTTGTCTGTCATTTTATTTCTAATTAATTTAAGAAACTATAGTGTTTGTAATTATTTTCTCTTCCTCTCTTGACTTTCATTTTAGATTCTAATTAATTTCTCAAGCCTAAGCTTCTATAAATTATGAAATAAGAAATTATACTATGCTACATAATTAGAAATAAAATAGTAGTCAAGAGAGGAAGAGAGAAGAATTACGAACACTATATTTATCTTATAAACCCTTTGAAGAGAGAAAAAACAAACTATGGTAGTGAAAATTTACTACTACCTATATTATTTAGCAAATTGTCATATTCAATGAGTATATAATGATTGGATACAATTTGAACCTTGTTCCATTCAACAAGACCTTGGCTATGGATGTAATATGTCCCTTGCTCCATTAGCTTCCTATCTCTATTTTTTTCTATGCTTCCATGTTCCTTTCCTTTTGCATCTCACCTCTTGGAAACACAACATAATTATTCTTCTTAATTCTAAAAGAAGAAGACACAACATACAGTTTGTTCCCTTCTCCATCAATCTAGACAAATGCAACATACAATTGTCCTCCCATGTCCATTTTGAAAACCAATACAACCTCTTATTTATAGATTCCCATGCACAACAAAGTTATCCTAGGCCCAAGAAGAAATTCCATCAACACATGAAGCTATCTTCATAGAGTTGATGGACTTGCAAACTAGAACATACTTAAATTAGTAATTTATCTCTTTGTGAGTAGACTAGATTAACATACATATCAAGATTAACATCGGTCTAAGAATAAAGCATTACACTTTTATCTCCACATAAATATCAAGATTAACATTGATTTATGAATAAAGCATTACACTCTTAATTGTTACTGCTATGAAAATGAGGATCCTTCCATTGGTCTATCTTTTTGAAATTCTATGAAGTATTGTATAGTTGATGACAATGATATTATATAATAGAAAAAAATTCAAAGAAAAAGGAGGACATTAGGATACCCACCATATTGCAAATGGGCATCCAAAAATATCCACAATATTACTTGTGTACAAAAATTAAATTGAAAAAAGGGATAAGAAAGCACTGAGCAGTAGTTGCTTCTAAAATATTATATAATTGTTGCATAAAATGGTGTATTTATATGATGAAGCTTTAAAGATATGAACCAAATGTCTCTATCAAATATAAACACAGACAGATAGATAATTTCATTTCTAGCCCCTACAAAAATCTACAAGGTAGTGGGAGTGGAAGAGGAAATACAAGTAAGGCTCTTTGTACATGCAGTTGCCAGTAGAAGAGGAAAATGAAGAATGTAGTAGCATGATCACCATTGTAAACTATGTAAGTTCCCTGACATAGTATAAATAGGTAGAATTGTAGATAAATAATTATGATTGCTTATGGAAGCACCTAATTATTATAATAGAATATAACACTCGTTCACAATACTAATCATAAATAAAAACTCATAAAAAATATTCAAGCAAGTTTCAATTTGTGTATACCCTTAACTTATTTGGTTTTATTGCTTCCAAGTTTAGGTACTCGTGATTAGTCACTGAAAATTTATGTACTTCTAAGTCCCATTAGCTTATTTTATTCATTTGTTCATTTTTTTCATGACTTTAGTTTAAGTCTATATATGGATGTTTAAAGTAATTTATTTTTTGGCATGGGAAAGAGATAGTCTATTTATTTTGGCTCACTTAAATTTAAACATTAGGGTGTTTAAAGTAATTTATTTTTGTGGAAAAATCAAGGACCAATATGGTAACTTAGGGACCACCACCTCATGGTATATTTAACCATATAGATGATGAGATATGTTAATTGTGTCTTATTCTAGTTGACCCCAACACCACATGGGTTTATAGGGATACATGTTAGTCAATTCTAAATAGCTTAGAAAATATTAGACATATATTGGCTACCACACATTCTTATTCTACTGACACTATAGCAACTACTCTTGTTGAGATGCAACAAGAGGTTAGAGGTGAGGTTTCTCTTACAAAATTTTAGCTACAAGTCCCAAAAGAAACTGTTAAATCATAATGTTTTCATTACACTGCTAGATCCTAGGTTAGGGGATATTGGGTGACTTGATGTGTTGATCCTTAGATGGCCCCTCTGATATATCCACACTTTCTTATAGCACACATTTTTTGTCTAAATAACAACCAAATTCTTTTATACTTTACATAACTATTGTACACTGATGTTCATTTGGGCCTCAATGTTAACTACTTGGACCCACCAAGATATTTTGGTTAGGGGTGTAGAGGGTTGCTAATAGAGAATCTTATCATTGAATAGATTGAAAGTATCTAGGCTATTGGGTCTTGGTTGGGGAGAGATTTCCTTCTATCTCCCCAACCCTGACACCTATAGTAGACTAGGTTGTCATTGATTCTCAAAGGGAAGCATTGATAGTGTTGTTGATATAGTAGTTGCGACATCTATGATTTCTATTGATCATGTGGGAGGATATTTTATGAGTCATTCTAGATGATCCAAACCATTGGATCATGTTACTGATCCTTATGGTATTGTAGGTGTCACTTCACCTACAAACATAAATGGTCTTATAGGAGACCAGATGCTTTGGAGTACGACTCATTATTTTTTGGATGACCTACTAGAGGCATATTTTAGGCCCTAGAAGGAGGTGCAAATGGATTCAACTTGATAAACCAAGTTGGAGGACCATAGTCCTTGAAATATGCTTTCCATCAACTATAAATTTAATATATTTTTTAATTTTTGATTTTTTATAGTTTTACTAAACATAGGTTTTTCATCGAACATCAAGTTTAGTGAGAAATCATTATGGAAAAATATAAATTTGTGGATTTATTTTTAAAAAATATCTACACACTAGGTATTTATGTTCTCGTTCTAACAAGAAAAATGAATTTCAATGCATACAAAAAAGTTATGTGGGATGAAGTTTACCCATGTTTAAATTGTAATTGGTTTGATTTCAAAACTTAATTAAAGGAAAAATATTCAACAAAACATTATGAAATGAAATGCAAGCACTAGATATCAATGTTACCAACCTAAATTCAAAAGAATAAAAAATTTAGCCTTTGTAGAAAAAAAGTTATGCGGAACAAAGTACACATCACTTTTTAAAAAAATTGTTTACTATTAAAAACTTGTTATCAAAGGAGATGCAAAAAAAAAATTTAATTCCAATTTAAAGAAAAAAATACATTCAAAATGTATAGAAAAAATCTCACAAATCACTACTTTTCATCATCTTCAAATTTGTAACAGTTTACCTACTATAGGTGTTAAAAAGTGAAGATTTTGCTCAAAATGTTGATTTCAATGTCAAGTTTAGCCAAAAAGTGCAACCCATCATTGTGGGATGATTTATTCTAAATTGACATAGATCGTACATGTTATCCATTGAAAATATTTGAAACTCTTTTTTCTAATTTTTGTCACAATCATGTGCACCCTTGCTGAGATGATTAAATCACTCAACCATCTTGTGAAACATGGGATGATCTACCTGAGTGTGGGCTTAGATTATGGAGATCAACCTCTAGAAAGGGTTGGTTCTATTTGGAATTCAACTAATCTATCCTATGCTACTATTTCTTGCAAAGAAAAGAGAGAAGGAAAACATAAAAGTGAATCCTAAGACTAAAAGGTGATGCACCAAAATGATTTCAAACCTATAGTGTAGTTTGGACTCACAATATGATCAAATGAAACAAGTTGTTTCATGCACAACTCAATTTTCTACATACTTAAGAATAAGTGTTCTATAAGAAGGTTTGAACTCGGTAGCCTTAGAAAGGAAAACAAATATTTCAAAATAAAAGGGTTTTTTGAGTCATTACACAGCTTATAACCTGCATAGAATATGTATACTTCTATATGAAGGTACTAGAGAATGAGACATGAAATTCAAGGATTGAGTATAATATCAAAAAAACTATATCCATAATTTCTTATTACACACAATATATGGATTAGAGAAGGAAAAATACTAATGTATTTCATTATTAAAAGGTGTTATATACTACTGTAAACAAGTTTGAAAGTTGAGTTAAAAAGCTACTCCAACTTGAAAGAACTTTGAAAAAAGTTACAATACATGCCAAGAGAAAAGAAATCCATTACAATGTGGCTAAACCTCTCTTTTATCTATCCTACAATGGAGAAAAAGTAGGACAAAATCCTAAAGATTATTAAATAACCACCTCATGCTTTGACTTGGTGATTTGACCTCATTTGGGTGCTTAGAAACTACTTTCCCTGTTTGAATCCATAGAAAGCTCAAGAAAGGTTTTGGTGAGAGAAAATGCTGACCTTTTTAACTACCTTTTGTCTTATTTTCTGCTAGAAAGGCTCCTATATGTCTTCCAATTGCTAAAACTACTCATAATTACCATGTGAATGATGATAAGAATTGCCTGTACAAGTGTCATAAATAACTCAAAAAAAATTCATTATCATAAGAAAATGGTTTCATATTAATACAAAATTTCCTTGACTTCTAGGACCACCTTTTTCCTACATTGAACATTCTTCATTTCTCAAATCCTTTTAAAATACTATTACCTATTTCATTTTTTTTTCACAGTGGATTAATTTCCTTGTATCCTTAACAAGTTTGACTATCATTAACACATTAAATAATATAACTCCATTGTTCTTCTTCAACCCACTATATTTGGTGCTCACCAACTGTCATATGAGATTGGTATGCATGATAACCACTATTTAAATTATTCCATCCAAATTTCAAGAAATCCAATTTCACATTAGTCTCAGTGTCTCCACTTGACTCCACAATAACAGAGACTGAACTTGCTATGAAATTTTCCTTGCATAAGTCATTATAACTATAGAACAAAGGTAAAGGGGTGGTAAAGTCTACTCTTGGATTAGTTCCACTCAAATCCATATATCATATGCCTTCTTTCCTTTTTTATTCATGTCTTGAAGATTTATCATTTGTACACTATATTGCA